>JAHBCN010002065.1:0-100097 GCA_019359885.1 Listronotus oregonensis
TTACGCGTGGAACGCTTTTTTGTTAAATGTATCGAAACCCTGAGGTTAGCTGCATTAGAATGAATTGTTTATTTGAACCCTTTTAAGATGAAAACGGGTTAGTGGACAACACAGCTAAAAAAGCCAAACCCCAGTAATCATTGCTTTTTTCCCCGAAGCTAAAGAGGTGTTAAAAGACAAATTTAAAATATTTGAGCCGACAAAAAAGGGAAAAAAATTTTGAGTCTGATAAAAAGTTGGGCGATTTTATCTGCCATCTTATGTAAAAATTTCCTTAGTATTTGGCCCTGTGGGATGTTGAAATTGGGTTTTTTAAAATTTCAAACGGAAATGCAGCTGTTGAGAGTGGTTTCCCCATCAAAAATCAAAAATTGTTAAAAATCAACATAAGAAAACAATTTTTCTAAAGAAAAGTCTATGAGGGGAATTTCATAAGTGGGGAGGACGAAAGAATATAGTGACTACACACAAAATGTTTAATTCTGTAAGATCTGCTAGAAGGCGGTTTTGAAATGGCGTTGGAAAATAAAGAAGAAACCAGTAAAGAAAAAAGGAAAAAACAAAAGGTTTTGAAAAACGTAAACTTGATTCAAAACCCCAAAATTAAACAACTTAGAGATGAAAGAAAAAAGTTCTAGAATCCCGGGAAGAAGAAAAATTTTTGGGGGAAAGAACAAAGTGTTAAAAAAAATGGAGTGAAGATAAAGATTTACATTTTGTATTTTTAAACTTTTTCCCCTTTATACTACTGGTTTTAATTTAAGAACACATATTTGTAGGGGAAGTAGTGTACATTTTTATTTATGTATTACATATTTTTTATATTATTATTCAAAAATTTTTATTTTTGGGGGACAAAAAAAAGTTAGTTTTTATATATGTTGTATTATGTTTGATAGTTTTAAAGTTTTTTAAAGATGTAAAACATTTTCCTTATACTACAAGTTTTAATATAAGAACACATATTTGTAGTGAAGTAGTCTACTTTTTGTTATTATGTATTTTATATTTTTTATATATGTTGTATTAAAAAAAAATTAAAAAAGGATGAGAGTTTGGCAGCTATGGAGATGGGGGAAATTTGCAATAAAAAATGTTAAAAAAATTAAAAGATGTATTATTATATTATTTACTCGCCTTTTTTTTTTTAAAGTGCGTTTTCAGGAAAAGTTCAGCTTTTGGTCAAAAAAAAGTCAGGAAAAAAATTTGGAATTTTTGGGGGGAACCTTGCTGGGGCCCTTTTAAAACTATTCATTAAAAGGAAGCGGGCCCTTAGCTCTTTTGGAGCAGAAGAGAGGCAGTTTTCTTATGAAAAAGTTATCTACAAGCGGACGGACTTTTACAATTAAGATATTTAGGAGTTGTAGGGGATTCTGTTTTTCCAAAGAACCCGGGGGCATACAGAGTTTTTACAGGGGTCCCAAAAGTAATGGGATACAGAGCAACAGAGCCCTTTATAAATGAATAACGTAAATTTTCCCTTTCCCAAAAAAAGGATAAAACAAAAATTTTTAAAAAATTTAAAAATTTTTTTTTTGTTTTTTTCGAAAAACTTAATTACATAAACATAGGGGAAAAAAAATTGGGGATTTGGGGGTTTTTGAGACTAGAAATTCAAATTCCCCCATGCTTTTATTTTTTGTGGTGAGGGAATACCTTTTTTACCTACGGAGAGGGAAAACTTTTTAAGCTTACTATATTGACCTGTTTTTTAAAAAAATAAAGTTACTAAAACCCTTTTCATAAAAAAATATCTTCTTCTTTTAAATTTTTCTAAAAACTTTTGAGATAAAAAAATTTTAAAAGGATCCCGTTTTTTTAAAATAAAAAAAAGGGTTTTCCCCAAATTTTTTTTAAACCCCGCTTTTAAAAAGTTTAACACTTTGATCAAAAGTCTTTAAGAGCACATTTTTTCCCAAAAATCAACCCCCAAAAATTTCCCCTCAAAGTTCTCCTCCCCATGACCCTTTCAGGCTTTTTGGGGGGGGGGGGATTTTTTTTGGGGTTTTTTTGTGCTTTTAAAGACTTTTAATCAGCGTTTAAAAAAACATTACTTTGAAAAAATTTTTGAAAACAATTGGCCAAAAACCCCTTTTTTTTAGAAAAATTCGGGGCCTTTAAAGTGCGTTTATCTCGAAAAAAAAAAGTTCCTCTTAAAAACCCAAAATATATATTCTTTACGCAAAGGAAAATTTTAGTAACTTTTTTTATTAAGAAACAGGTTAATATACTAAGCTTAAAAAAAAAAATCTAAAACAAGTGAGGTAGGCCGTAGTTTTGGGGTCCAAAAGGGAACGTCAAAAAAAGAGAATTTGATTTCGCCTCAACGAACCCCAATCACTAATTTTGTACCGCTATGTCTTTTTTTTAAAAAATTATTACGAAAAAATAAAACAAAATTAAAAAAGGGTTTTAAAACCCCGTATCTTAGTTATTATCAAAAATTTTTGGGGGGGGGCAAATTTACGTTAATTGCATTATTTCGGCCTTAAGGGAAACTGCTATTGTTTTTGGGCCATTACTTCTGGGACACCTGTAGATTAAAAGGGGGAAAAAAATTTTTGGGCTTAAAAAGGAATCCGAGCTTTTCCCAACCCGTTTTCTATATTTGGGAGGGTATAATATGTTTGTATTTAATTTAAATACATTCTTGAAAAAAAATTTAAGGTTAAATGACTTGTTCTGCTAAAAAATTTTTTTAACCATGGTATAGACTTTTATCGCGACAATAAAACGATTGGTTTTTTTTATAATTTAAAATTGACAAAGTTTTTAGAGACTCAATGCAATAATAAATAGAAAAACCCGTAAAAGAGATATCTCTTTTTTCAATTGTTGTTTTCCAAATTCCCGGCTTCAAGAAGGCTTTGAAACAGAATGTTAGAGTCAAGGGGGTTTTTTTTTTTTATCAAACATGGGGGGGGGTTGATCGTGAAACTTTATATTTAACAGCTATTTTAAAACAAAGTATTGTGTAAATTTGGCCCTGACAATTTATTTTACGTTTGTTCGGTTTAAAGAAAAGCAAAATTGGAAGAAAAAAGAAACTGGGGGAGAAGGTAAAACCAGGGAAAAAGGACATTTTTTGAAGGTATGCGCGGGCACTTATGAAAACCGCGCCCCGGGAGTTGCCGGGCGGTCGCGGCGCATTTGATCCCCCAGTTTTTCCTGCCTGCGTCCGCCACAGTCCTGCCAACGCTGCAGCTCTTCACAAGGACTCTATCCGCTGCAGATACGCGGTTTGGGGACATACTAGTTTTTTCCGGGTTTTGATAAAAATTTTTTTATCCTCGATTTTTTTTGATTCAGGTGATCCGAATTTTTTTTAAGGCCCTGTTGCCTTTAAAAGGGGTTTGAGAATTTCTTTTAAAAAAAAACCTAAGGTGAGTTATAAATTTTTTTTTATTTTATTCTAATAAGATAAAAAGGGGGGATGCTGGAGCTCGTGTTAGTTGCGAAAATGATTTTAAAAATTATTCATTGTTTTCGCCTGCTTTAAAAAGGCAAGGGAAAATTTTTTAAATTTTGGGTTATTGCTTTTAAAAATTTTTAAAAAGGTGGGGTTAAAACAAGTAAATCGTTTTCCCCCCGCAAAATTGTTTAAAAAAAACAAAACGATAAGCCTTTACCTAGGGAAGTTTTGAATAATGTAAGCGGAAAAAAATAGAAATACTTTTTTTGGTTTTAAAGAAAAATTTTTTTCAAACAAATTTTTTAATAAATTTATAAAAAACCCAAAAATTATTTTATATTATGGTATCTATTTTTTTTTTAAAAAAACATCTTGTATTATTTTGAATTTAAAATTAAAATTTAAAAAGTTTGGGGTGTTTTAACCACACTGAAAATTTTCCGGCCAAACCAAAAAAAATATTAGCCTTTGGGGAAAAAAGCTAGTTTTTTTTTAAAAAACCAAAAAAAAAAAAGTTAAAAGAATTTTAAAATTTTAGTATGTAAAAAATATATTACAAATTTTTTTAAAATTTATATAAATCTTTAAATGCTCTTGTAAATATGATTTTTTTAAAAAAATGGAAACTATTTGGGGATGTTTAAAAAAATTTAAAAGACATTAATTTTTTCCCCGATTTAGAAAAAAACGTTACCTAGTGCCTTTTTTAATTATATTTGACTGATAATATAAAAAATTTTTTTTTTAAAAAAGGTGTTTTTTAAAAAAAAAAATTTTTTGGATATTCGAACGTATTTGAATTTTTTTCCAATTTTAGGTACCTTGTACTTCTTTAAAAATTTTTGACGAAAAATATTGTGTTACTAAATTTTTGACAGTAGGTATTTAAAAAAATTTAATGATTGCTTTTTCCCCAGTTGACCAAATAAATGGGTTTTTTAATAGAGATAGTTTAACTTAAAAAAAGTCCCCAAAAAAAAAAAATCAAATACTTTTTGGTTGATTAAATTATTACTGAATTTTTTTTAAAGTTTAAATTTAAATTCAATTGAACTGACTATATTTAAAATTTTTGGATAAATTGCCCCCCATAAATTTTTTTTATCTGAAAAAAAAATATTGGAAATCGATTCAAAAAATTTTTTTGGGGTTAACTGTACGTATAAAATGGGGTTTAAAAAATATTACTATCTCCGTTTTAGTTTCAAACAAAAATTTTATGTATCATTAACTATTATAAACTTGTTCATCGGTTCTGTTATGGGTTTTGAAAAAATATATTATTATTGTGTAAGTATTTTCTTTACTAGTTTGTTTTACAAAACATGTTTTATTACTAAACAAATTTTTTTTAGGGGTTTTTAAAAAAACCCCACCTTTTGACCGGGGTGCACTTTCAATATGTACCATTTCAAGCCTTCGTGAACTGTTAGAGCTAAACAATCCTATGGAAGGGGTTTTTTAAAAAAAGTTTTTTAAAAATTACCTATGGGGAAAAAAATTAAATTTTGCTTAAAATTTTTAGTTAAAAAAACATTATTTTAAAAAAAAAAGTAGATTAAAAATAGGGGGTTTAAAAAAAGGGAAACATAAACAACACCAAAATATAAGCATTAACGTAAAATTTTAGTTTTTCAGAAATAACCCTGTTTTTAAAAACAATAAAAATATATATATATATATATATATATATATATATATATATATATATATATTATATATATATATATATATATATATACAGGGTGATTCACTTGGGGGGGGCCCCTTTAAAAGGGTTTGGGAAAAACCCAAAAAAAAATTTTTAAAATTTTTTCCCCCGGGACCCAAAAAGCTAATAAGCTACATTCTAAAATTTTTTGGAAAATCGGGGTTGAAGATCAAAAACCCAAACCAACGGGAACATTGTAATTTTAAATGGAACACCCTTTTTTTTTAGAAAATTGGGGTTTTTCACAAAATTCTAAGAAAATTTTTTTTAACATCTTTCATCCCCATATACCCCTTAAATTTTTTTAAGAAAATAATTAATAAAAAATTTTTTTAAGGAAAATCACCATTTAAAAAAGGTTTTTAAAATTTTTTTGTGCCAAAAGAGCGGGGTACAAAAAAATTTTTTTAGGGTTAGACAATGCATGTATTTAAAAACCCCAAGGGTATTATAAAAATAACCCCCAAAATTTAAAAAATTTGGGGATTTTTAATTTTTTAATAATGTTAAAAAAATCAATTTTTTAAAACAACATACTGTTTTTTATCCTTTTTTAAATTAAAAACCAATAATTTACCTACAAAATGTCCATAATTTTTTTTAAAAATCCATCTGCCTTTTTTTAAAAATAAACCCGGGAAAATTCCCCCCATTGTTTAAATACTATCTAATAAACCACCCCCAAAATTTTCAATTTACCAGGTGGCCCCTTGGGGGTTTTTTTTTTTTTAAATTTTTTTCTGCCCCAAATATTTGACATAAAAGGAAAAAAATTTTTTATTTTTTTGATTATTAAGAATAAATGCTCAAAATATTAAAATTTGCTTATATTTAAAAAAGGGGTAGATGGGAAGGGGAAAAGAAGGAATTTTTTTTGGGGAAAAATTAAAAATTAAAATAAAAATATTTTTAAAAAAAATTAAGTTTTAATAATATTTAAATTTTAAAAATGCTTTTTTTGGGCATTGGGGGGTATATTGTTTTTATTAGAAAGTAGTTTTTTTAAAGGGGTTTGGGTTTAACCCAAAAAATTTTTTGGAATTAGCTTTTAACTTTAATTTAAACCTTTTTAAAAGGTTTTCCAAAAAAAAAAGTGAAAAATTTTTTTTCTTAAGATAGGAAGCGAAGGGTGTTAAAAAACTTCGTTTTTTTAGAATGAATATGCAAAAAAAAATGTTCCTTTAAAAAATTACTTTTTTTAAAATTCCCTCCCCCTTTGGGGCCCAAAATATTTTTAAAAAAGTGGGGGAATTCCCCCCCAAAGGCCATTTTCCGAAATTTAAGGGTTTTTTTGGGGTTCCCCGGGGAATTTTTAAAAATAAAAATAAAACACCCTGTATGTATATATATATATATATATATATATATATATATATATATATATAATATAAAAATTTATAATATATATATATATATATATAAACGGGTGTCCCAAAAAAGGGGACATAATAATTATTTTTTTAAAAATGGGAATGACCTACTTTTTTAATGGAATTAGTCACTATCAATTTGCTTTTTTTAAACCCCCTAAAAATATTTTTTGCCCCAAAAATGCATTCCCTTTTTAAATGAATTTTTAATAATTTTTTTGCCGAAATCACTATTTTTCTTAAAAGTTTTTCCCCGTCATTTTTTATTTATTTTATAAAGGAAAAACTTTAAACTGGATCATTACCTTATAAGGTGCAACTTTGTGGTTCCTTATCGATTGTACAAAATTTTTTTAAATATCAATTTTTTTCAATTTTGTTTTACGCCATTTTTTTAAGGAACGCCCTGTATCTAGTAGTATGTATCGATGAGTATTCATTTACCTTTAAAATGATACCAACATTAAACCTTTATCTTCCCTTTTTTTAAATTGCAGTTAAACAAAAAATTAGAATTTTTCCTTAAAGATAAAAATTTGGTATTGTGATTAGTTGGCCATGATTTTTGTTTTGTCTTCAATTGAGTAGGTGGGTGTCACTTTTGACGTTTACAAGTAATTATTAAGTTGTTTAACAATCAACAATAATAAAAATAGTAATTTCTTAAACAAAATGAAATACTCTAACAGAGAATTAGTTAATATGATTTTACGTTATTGGTGAATGTTTTGAGAACTGTTTGTTGGCTTCACGAGTATATGCACAAAAATCCCAAACAACAGACATCCTGATGAAAGAATGCTACAGTCACTAAAAGAAAGATTCGATCGTACTGGAAGCATAGCTTACGAAAGAAAACCAGAACAAAAAGAGTTTTAAATGAAGAAAACCAATTGACAATCAGCCTTTTCAGTTGAGAGAATCCAGAACTTAAGCGTAAGAGGTTAAGTAAAAAATTTAGAATTTAAAAAATCGTCTGGGGAAAATGCCTTCAGCAAAACAATTTCCATCCCTATCATGTTCAAATGCATCAAGAACTAACTGAAAACGATTATGAAAAACAATTGATTTTTGTCGATGGGCACAGCAACAGGTAGGCAAGAAACGAGAATTTTTTAAATTTTTTTTTACAGACGAATGTACAAATTCATAGAAATGGTTTTGTAAACAGGCATAATTTTCATTTTTGATTCACCAAAAATCCCCATAAAGTGCATGTTAGTAATTATCAAACAAATGGATATCAATGTTTGGAGTGGAGTGGTGCATGACTTTGTGGTTGGTCCGCTATTTTTTTAAAATAAGTGTAACCGGAGAAGCTTTCTTAAATTTCCTAAGAAACGATTTTCCACGCTTAACAGAACATCTTCCCGACTTTGTAAGAGAGCAGAGATGGTTTCCAACGATGGTGCGCCAGCTCACTTAGGCAAACTTAGGGAACATATTCCGGAACAATTTCAGAAGTGGATTGGAAAGGCAAGGTTCGTTATAATACTTTTAGTAACTGGCCTTTGTTATTAAATTTTTTCTAGGCCCCACTGCATGGCCACCCAGATCGCCGGACTTAACCATAATGGATTTTTTGGTGGGAACGATTAAATCTGACGTGTATCGTTTTGAAGCCACAACTAGAAAAATATGATGGAACGTATACAACAGCGTTCAGAGGGTATTACCCTGCTATGTCTTCAAAAAGTTAGATCATCTCTTTCACATAGGTTTAATCTGTGTTTGCAGCAGAAAGGTAGACATTTTGAGCAGTTGTTGAGTTAAAGATCTGTTTTCATTTAAAATTATTAGTTTTCTTTTCTTACAAAGTTTGTTAATTTTTGTATCTTAAAATTTTATTTAAAAAATTGAATGAGTTTTTTAATGTTGAGCAACTTAATTTATTTAGTAAAGTCAAAACTGACAACCCACTTACTCAATTAGACCAAAACAAAAAAATCATGGCCAATAATCACAATACCTTTTAAATTTTTTAATTTTGAGGGAAAAACGGCTAATTTTTTTGTTTAACTGCAATTTAAAAAAAACTGGGAAAGATAAAGGTTTACATGTTGGTATCATTTTAAAGGTAAATGAATACTCTATCGATACATACTACTAGATACAGGGCGTTCCATTAAAAAAAAGCGTAAAACAAAATTGAAAATATTGATATTTAAATATAAATTTTGTACACCCTGTACATGGAACACACAAAGTTGCACTCTTATAAGATGAAGTGATCCCAGTTTAAAGCTTTTACAAACTTTCAGTAAAATTAAATGAAATATGACGGAGGAATGAAACTTTAAGTAAATTAGTGATTTCGGCAAAAAAAAAATTATTAAAAATTTAGTAGCTTGACAATGTCGCATTTTAAAGCAAAAATATTTTAGGGTTGAACAAAGCATTCGATAGTGCACTTAATTCCATTAAAAAAGTAGGTCATTCCATTTAGAAAAAAAATAATTATTATGTGCCACGCTTTTTTGGGACACCCTGTATAAGTCAAATTATTTTTAGAAAGATGGTTTCTTTATCATCATTAACATAACGTGAATCAAATTTTCATTAAATTAACTATAAAGCTGCAATAGAAGACCGGAGTATTAAATGGAACCCTGTATATTATATATATATATATATATATATATATATATATATATATATATATATATATATATATATATATATATATATATATATATATATATATATACATACAACTGGAAGGTTATTAGGAATCGGTCTTTATGCTTTATTAAAAGTTAAACACTTTTTAGCAGTCCGAGCTTTCGGAAAATTTTATTTCGTTTTTTTCAAGGCTGAATATAAAGACTTTAACATATTAAAACTTACCGCTAACATGTTAATAGAAAATAACTAAGGCCACAGAAAGAACTTCATATTAAAATTAAAAAATTTTAAAAAAACTTTAAAAAATTACACATAATTTAAACACAAAAGTACACCACCCCATCACATATAACGGTTATTGTAAATAGAAATCTGGCGATATTTATTTGGTTGTTTTATGTTTTTTCAACAAAATCCTTCCATTGTGCGAATAACCAGATCTAAGGTCATTGTTTTTCCAAGAATACTAAATAATAAAACAATATACTAAACAAGGCAAAAGAAAGAAACCCAAATTCTAAACTATATATATATATATATATATATATAATATATATATATATATATATATATATATATATATATATATATATATATATTATATATATATTATATATTCATATATATATTATATATTATATATATATATATATATATATATATATATATATATATATATATATATATATATATATATATATATATATATATATATATATATTATAATATATATATATATATATATATATATATATATATATATATATATATATATATATATATATATATATATATAATATATATATTTATATATATATATATATATATATATATATATATATATATATATATATATATATATATATATATATTTTTTCCTATTTCCATTTTCGGGGTAATATTAGGTGCTTAAAAATTACTGATAATTTTTATGAAAGCTTGTTATTTATAATTTTACGAGTTCAAAGAACGAGGGAATTTGTATAACAAGCTTAAATGAAAATTATTTGGTTAATTTTTATGCACGAGCGTTATTTAGAGAAAATATTTCTAGAATGAAGAAATATGGGAGTATTATACTATTAAAATGGTTTTTTGTCATACAATTTTCAATTTCATGCAACATAATTAAAACTATAACTGAAATCGTTTTTTATTTACTTTATCTATTTCTTCATTGTGTACATGAAACAAATCGACTCATTTTGACTGATTTTGACGTTTCTAATTGACAATACAAACAAACAGGTTCGATTGTTCTGTGTTTGTAAGTAAGTGGAAATACCACGTTGTCTAGGCAACGTGAAATTTCCGCTGAATTTTTTTGATTTTTAACGAGTCTTATGGGAAAATTTATACATGAGTAAAATATTTGTTAACATCTTCTTTATTATTTATCTTATCAAAAATGTTTAAATAACTTTTTACATAAAAAATTTGAAACGCTTCCTTTTTGTTCTATAATTTTTTTTGTATCTTCAAGTCCAAACAATTTATGGTAGCGGGTTTCTGCCGGTAAATTTCCTGTGTCGGTTTTTTTTTTTTTTTTATTTTTTGCCGTTTGACACCCAATTTTAACTTCACATTCGTGTTGAGTGGAAAAAAATACTATAGAAAATTTCCGACACCCAGCACACACCACTTTTTTTGTGGACCTGTGTTACTTTTAAAATCTGGCTATTTTTATTTGAGAATGCCGTTGGTATAAGAAATAAAATGGTGAATTGCGTTTGTAACTATGATTGCTGACTTTCCCCGAAACCCTTGAACCCCGGCGTCACCCCTAAAAGGGCAAAAAACACCCTTTTATGGGTTGTTTTTTAAAAAACTTATGAAAATGTTCTTTAGGCACCTAGTACGTTTTTTGGGTCGCTGATTCCGAAATTGGGTGTCCCAAAAACCTTTGAACCCCAGTGTCACCCTAAAAGGGCAAAAAACACCCTTTTTACGAAAGAATAATCTTATGAAAAATTTATAAAAATCATTTATTATTAATAAAAGTTTGTAGTTTTCATAACATTGTAAAAATTTAAACCTAAATAAAAATTTTGGGTAATTTATTGGGAGTGAAACAACCCCCAATTATCCCTAAAATATCGTACAATAAAAAAAAATCCAAACCAAAAAATGTTTGCTTTTTGCCTTAAATTTTGGATAAATAGCCATTTTACGACCAAACAAACATATTCCCTTCCCCAAGGGATTATAAGTACCCCTCGCACTCCTTTCGCACTCCCATTCGAATATCCAATTTGAATCAAAATTACAACAATTAGAGTGAATACTGTTGCTTTTTCTAAGAGAAATAATTTGAAACAAACCAAATTATACCAAATTATGTATTATGAAAAAACATTATACTGTATTTAATTTTTAAATTGTTTTTATTAAAACATATAAATAAGAACTTTCCAATAAGGAAATTATTACCATATAATAAGTTTATTAACAGTTAAAAAATATTTATAAAAATTTAAAATTTATTTAATTTTTATTAATTCTTTGTCTTTTAGAACTGAAACTTATTATCTTCCTTATTATCACTGCTCTCTGTAAGAGCATTTTTATAAGTTTTTATAGGATTTTTGCTAAAAAACCCCTAAAAAGGGTGTTTTTTCCATTTTTAGGCATGATGCCAGAATTTCCAAGCTGCGTTATCTCGAAATTCAAAATCAGCGACCCAAAAAACGTGTCCTGCAGGTAGTTTCCAATTGCGGCGAAATTTGGCACCCAGAGGAGGGCCTGGGGAGAACTTACGAAAATCCAAAATTACTAAAATACAACCGAATCTGGAGTTGATAAGATTACATTCTGTGAATTATTTTGTATGGAGTCCAAAGCAAAATTTGCCTCAGTCTTTTGAAAGGGGCTGAATTGCTTTGATCGACGATATATCGATCTCCACGGATACTTTCGTACAACTAGCTTTTCTTCTTGCAGTTATTTGTGACGCTGGATCGGTAATATCTTGCAGTGAAAATAATGGAATTTTATAACTTACAAATCTATAACTGCTGATTAATAAACTTGACTTTTCGTTGGCATTGCCGTTTCGCTGAAATTGACGTTTGGACGACAACAGAATTGCAATCCAATGGCGGCGGCGTATAAATGCTTACATTAAACGCCGTAAGTTTAACTTACGAACAGGGTCTGTAACAGCAGCTGGATCAAAAACGTCAAGTTTATAAATTGGCCATAATTCGTTTGGAGGGTTAATTAACCCCTGTGTTGGCTTTAATGCTAAGTCAATTCGCCTAAAAAAGACTTAGGAGTCACTCAAGACTTCGAAATAAACTTTCAGGCACTACTAAATGGTGAGGTTCCTTGATCCCCAAGGGTTAAATATGATTAATTCCACTTCTCCCGTGGCAGTTTCCTGTAAAAGCCCTGTAGCTGTCAATCGCACGTGCCGGAGGTCAAACAAAAAGTGATATTACAAGATGTTTAATTTTTCTTTGAGTAGGGCGATTATAGTAAATTACCCTCAAAATATTCTCAAGCATGTCTACATGATATCAATTTTATCATCTCTCGTCTCCACTGAAAATCTTGTTAAAATACAACAGTACCTAATTATTTAGTTTATAAACCCTTTCTATTGCTGTTATTTTTTGGGCCTGTTTCTATCTATCTATCTGATAATAGAGAATTAATGTAAAAAGGCGAAATAATTATTTATGCTAAATAGTAAAAACATAAATTTACAGAAGGTATTATTTAAGCATTTTTTCTAAAAATAAAAAATGTCTTTTACTAAAAGGTTTTAATTTAATATGGACAACAATTCCAGAATTCTAATAATAGATTATACACCAACGCAACTTATCGAGAATAACTTTTTCAGAACAAATCATTGTCAAAGCCCACGTTGGCTCTTTAATGGAGAAAAAATATAAATATGAACCAGATATGAGACAAAGTAGAAATGTTATTCTTCAATTAATTTTTTGGAAATACAAATGTAATAATTTTGCTTTACTAGTAAACAACAGCATTTATTATAAAATATTGCTTTAGAAACAGTGGAGAAACAGTTTATCTTAATCCACTTAAATGCCTTAAATTTAGTTAATTCATATAAAATTCGCGATATAAAAACTACTTATTTTATGTAACTGTAAACTAGCTATGTAAAATAAGTCAAATTGACGCGCTTCTCAAAACGGAACCACAAATAACGAAAGTTTGCTTTTATAAATTAAAGCACCATCATAAAAACTTACTTTTAAACAAAATTTTATTATAAACTCAGGGAAGACGATTACGATAGAATACAGTTTTGCGAATCAAAGTGCCAGTAAATTGACGAATACCTTTATTTGATCAAAAATATCTGCTTTACTGACGAATCAAGTTTCTTTTTAAATGGATTAACAGACACAACTGCAGATATTGGGATAATGAAAATCCGCACCTTTTTTCAGGAAGGTAGAACTTAATTTCCAGGAAAGATCAACGTTTGGGCTGGTATTTATGGAAAGAAATATCGGTCATTCTTACTGGAAGAAAATTTAACTGGCCAAATTAAACCTTTTGGAAAATGTAATATACCCTTTTTTTCGTGCAATGTATGCCGTTTGTAATGATGTTCCACATGATAATTGCCATTTAATATATAACAATTTTCAGAACTTTATTTTGTTGTAGTTTCTGAAATATGGCAACATTGCATTTTTATTCAAAAATTTCAATACTGCTTTGTATTTCTTAAATGGCACATAGAAAGGGTGTAAATACTACACAGAGGTTTTAAATACGCTCGATTCGATGATAATATCTGTAATGTTGCCAATGTAAAATTTAAAGACAATGTAGGCATTTTTGTTTTTTCAAATATGTTTCCCGTTTAATTTTTTCAGTGAATTTTGCGTATCTATGTTACTAATACCTTTTAATGTAAGGACTATTTATGGAGATTCTAAAAAATGGCAACTTTGAAATTTTCATAAAATGGTTTTTCAGTTAGGGCGATCGCTATCTTTAAGATTCCTTTCATTTTTTTCTAAAAAATTTTAAATAAACTTATTCGATAAAATTTATTAAAAAAAAGTGCCCCGTTCGAAAAGGCTACAAGATGGCGCACTTTCAGTTTAAATAATAAATTCGTAAAATCTTTCAAATGTTCCAGATTAAATTATATTTTTAATGTTTTTAAAAAGCTTACCGAACATCAGTTTTATTTCAAGAATTTTTGCTACCCTCATAATAGTGGTGGATAAGGCTAACAAACTATTTATGGTTTATATCCTATAACTTCCTAATATTCATCTGAATTTAACAAAATTAACTTTGTTTGGAACATATTTTAAGAAAAATTAAATTCAGGTTTAATAGTTAATAATACTTTACGTTAATAAAACTTTTCAATAAAATAGATAGATGGTGTTGTTTCTAGAATAAGAGTGTGTTTAATTGTAAGTTTTGTTAAAAATAATAAATAATTATATTTTGTTGTTGGGTAATAGAGAGTATCAAAACTTACATTTGTTGAAAACCACAGATTAAATATCTTCATTAGTTTTTTGGGTTATAGCTATTAAAAATTTTGATGCATTTTTTCCAGTAAAGCTGTACGGGTCTTTATATATTTACGTGATTCTGAGCCTTTATTTTTAAAGAAAAGAAAAATGTTTTATATATAAAGAATTGACGATTTTTTTCAAATATGTATTAAAAATTCCCATTAAAAAAATATAGCAATGAAAAAAATGAAAAATATAGCAACTTCAACTTTTTTAAAAAAAAACACCCTGTATATTATGCGCTACAACGAAAGATTTTTTTCTGATTTCAAATATATATACTTTGATGATATTTGGATAAACCATTTTTGAGATATTTTAGGTTAAATTATTAATAAATTACAAAAAAGTTTCATATTAGTATCAAGAAAGACATGGAAACAATAAATGTTATGTTGCTGAATTTGGCGAGGTTTTTTTTGGACCAATAATTTTATTTTTGTAATCAAACATTCCTGCTAAAGTGAAGAAAGACTTGTCGGTAAATAGAATTTTATTTAAAAACTTTGGATCCTGCTGCATAAACCTAGCTATTTCCAATACATACTTAGGTCGGTTCTGCATGTTCAGGAAGATTCTAAACGTCGTCACATTATTATTATTACCATAAAAAAGACGCATAATAGCGATTTTTTGTACTTCTGAATAGCCCATCGACAAAAAAGCAATACAAACTATTTTTAATAGGTAAAATGATAACTTTCAAGTTTTTACAATATTAATATGTCTAATTTATTAAAACAATTTTATTATTTTCATAGCTTTCTTGATACTAATATGATTTTTTTTTAATTTATTTATAATTTAAGCTTAAATATCTCAAAAATGGTTTATCCAAATATTATTAATAAATATATTTGAAATCAGAAAAAGATCTTTATTGCAGCCATAATATACAGGGTTTCCATTTAAAAAGTTGAAGTTGCCTTTTTTTTCCATTTTTTTAAACGATATTTTTTTTCTGATAATTTCAAAAGATAATATGGAAAAAAAACCTACAAGTTTTATAAAAAACAGTTTTTTTGTCTTTAAAATAAAGCTTCAGAAGCCACGTAAATATAATCAGTTTACAGCTTTCTGGGAAAATATGCACAAACATTTTAATAAGCTATAAATGTTTTTATATATATATATATATATATATATATATATATATATATATATATATATATATATATATATATATATATATATATATATATATATATATATATATATATATATAATTATTATATATATATATATATATATATATATATATATATATATATATATATAATATATATATATATATATATATATATACATGGGTTATAGCTTATTAAAAATGTTTGTGCATATTTTCCCAGTAAAGCTGTACAGGGTCATTGATTATATTTACGTGGTTTGAAGCCTTTATTTTTAAAGACAGAAAAACTGTTTTATAAAACTTAGGTTTTTTTTCCATATTATCTTTTGAAATTATCAGTAAAAAAAATCGCAATACAAAAAATGGAAAAATATAGGCAACTTCAACTTTTTTAAATGGAACACCCTGTATATTATGCGCTGCAATAAAAGATCGTTTTTTTTTATTTCAAATATATTTACATTAATATTACTACGTTTTCATGCGGAATTCAAATCGATTTGAGCCCATTTCAAGCTTTCAATACTGCATGAAAACCGGTATTGAAATCGTTTTGAATTACAAGGTCGATTCGGTAAAATCTGGGATCGTATCGGGAATCGAATACCATGAAAACACGATGCGAATTGAAATCGACTTGCGGACTTGCGCATTACATCCGACCAAACTGTACTTTTATTACCTGAGCTAACCAATAAATTGGGTTGGTTATAGTGTTTCGATACTTCGTTTTATAAATTTGTTTAAGTTTGTTGTCAAAAGAAGTGATCATTTTTTGTGTTTTTAACCTCGTTAATAATTAAGCAGCTGATCTGTTTGACAATATTGACATTTATAACAGATGACAAAAACGGAATTTTAAAACGTTTTCAAATCGAATTAAATACTGCACATGAAAACGATGACGAATTCAAAACCCGAAATGGACTTAAATCGATTTTAATTCTGCATGAAAACGTAGTAAAATTTGGATAAACCATTTTTGAGATATTTAAGCTTAAATTATAAATAAATTAAAAAAAAATCATATTAGTATCAAGAAAGCTATGAAAATAATAAAATTGTTTTAATAAATTAGACATATTAATATTGTAAAAACTTGAAAGTTATCATTTTACCTATTAAAAATAGTTTGTATTGCTTTTTTGTCGATGGGATATTCAGAAGTACAAAAAATCGCTATTATGTGTCTTTTTTATGGTAATAATAATAATGTGACGACGTTTAGAATCTTCCTGAACATGCAGAACCGACCTAAGTATGTATTGGAAATAGCTAGGTTTATGCAGCAGGATCCAAAGTTTTTAAATAAAATTCCATTTACCGACAAGTCTTTCTTCACTTTAGCAGGAATGTTTGATTACAAAAATAAACATTATTGGTCCAAAGAAAACCCTCGCCAAATTCAGCAACATAACGATTTTATTGTTTCCATGTCTTTCTTGATACTAATATGAAACTTTTTTGTAATTTATTAATAATTTAACCTAAAATATCTCAAAAATGGTTTATCCAAATATCATCAATGTATATATATTTGAAATCAGAAAAAAAATCTTTCGTTGTAGCGCATAATATACAGGGTGTTTTATTTAAAAAAGTTGAAGTTGCCTATATTTTTCCATTTTTTTCATTGCTATATTTTTTTAATGGTAATTTCAATACATAATTTGGAAAAAATCGTACAATTCTTATATAAAACATTTTTTTCTCTCTTTAAAAATAAAGGCCTCAGAAGCCACGTAAATATAATTAAAGACCCTGTACAGCTTTACTGGGAAAATATGCATCAAAATTTTTAATAAGCTATAACCCAAAAACTAATGAAGATATTAATCTGTGGTTTTCAACAAAATGTAAGTTTTGATACTCTCTATTACCCAACAACTTAAAAAATATACCATTGTATTTATTATTTTTAACAAAACTTACAATTAAACACACTCTTATTCCTAGAAACAACACCATCTATCTATTTTATTGAAAAGTTTTATTAACGTAAAGTATTATTAACTATTAAACCTGAATTTAATTTTTTTCTTAAAATATGTTCCAAACAAAGTTAATTTTGTTAAATTCAGATGAATATTAAGGAAGTTATAGCGATATAAACCATAAATAGTTTGTTAGCCTTATCCACCACTATTATGAGGGGTAGCAAAAATTCTTGAAATAAAACTGATGTTCGGTAAGCTTTTTAAAAACATTAAAAATATAATTTAATCTGGAACATTTGAAAGATTTTACGAATTTTATTATTTAAACTGAAACGTGCGCCATCTTGTAGCCACTTTTCGAACGTGGCACTATTTTTAATAAATTTTATCGAATAAGTTTATTTACAATTTTTTTTAGAAAAAAAAATTGACAAAGGAATCTCGAGATACCGATAGCGATCGCCCTTAACTGAACACACGGATATATGAAAAATTTCAAAGTTGCCATTTTTTAGAATCTCCATAAAATAGTCCTTACATTAAAAGGTATTAGTAACATAGATACGCAAAATTCACTGCAAGAAAATTAAACTGGGCTTTATATTTGAAAAAAACAAAAATGCCTACATTGTCTTTAAAAGTTTACACTTGGCAACATTACAGATATTATCATCGAATCGAGCGTATTTCAAAACCTCTGTGTAGTATTATTTACACCCTTTCTATGTGCCATTTAAGAAATACAAAGCAGTATTGAAATTTTTGAATAAAAATGCAATGTTGCCATATTTCAGAAACTACAACAAAATAAAGTTCTGAAAATTGGTTAATATATTAAATGGCAATTATCATGTGGAACATCATTACAAACGGCATACACTGCACGAAAAAAAGGGTATATTACATTTTCCAAAAGGTTCTACATTTGGCCAGTTAAATTTTCTTCCAGTAAGAATGACCCGATAGTTTCGTTTCCATAAATACCAGCCCAAACGTTGATCTTTCCTGGAAATTAAGTTCTACCTTCCTGAAAAAAGGTGCGGATTTTCATTATCCCAATATCTGCAGTTGTGTCTGTTAATAATAATATATAATATGGAAAAAAACCTACAAGTTTTACAAAAAACAGTTTTTTCTGTCTTTAAAAATAAAGGCTTCAGAAGCCACGTAAATATAATCAATGACCCTGTACAGCTTTACTGGGAAAATATGCACAAACATTTTTAATAAGCTATAACCCATGTATATATATATATATATATATATATATATATATATATATATATATATATATATATATATATATATATATATATATATATATATATATAATTATAATTATATATATATATATATATATATATATATATATATATATATATATATATATATATATATATATATATATATATATATATATATATATATATATATATATACACACCCTTTTATCAAGATCGATCCGCCTCACGGAAAAGGACAATAGACAAAGACAAAAAGAAATAAAAACAATCACAACAACGCTAAGAGAAAACCATTACAGTGAAAACACTATCCAGAAGGCACTCAGCCGACAAAAATATCCATCCAAAAGGGAAAAGCAGGACGAAGAGGATAGACCAAAGGCCGTACTTCCCTATATAAAAGGAGTCACGGACAAAATCGGACGGGTCCTAAGAAAAGACAATATCACGCCAATTTTCAAACCACAAACCACTGTAGCCAACATCTTAGGGAACCCAAAAGATAAGTTTAAGTTGGAAAACCATGGAGTCTACAGTATCCCGTGTAAAAACTGCGACAAACAATATGTGGGACAAACAAATAGGCGCATATTCGTTAGGATCCAAGAACATAAAAACAGTATAAAATCAAACAAAACAACATCCGCCCTCTTTCAACATCACCACAACACAGGACACACTATTGACTTCGACAACTCAAGACAAATATCAGCAATTAAACATCACAGGACCAGAATAATAAGAGAAGCCCTCGAAATAGAGAAAGCCGATACTCTGAACAAACGGGACGACGCCATCAACATACCAAGCACATGGAAAACGACCATCCTAAAGGCAAAAAGCAAAGAAAACCCAAACAAGCGGCCTTCGGTTGCCACCCAGCAACAACCCTCGCTAATCACGTCTGCTCACCAGACCGTAACGCGTTACAACCTCCGGCAGCGGCAGGCAATAATACCCAACGCAAGCCCACAGACCAAGTCGAGACGCCGAGCGAATAATATCACTTGAAAATGCCGAATGAGATTTCGGCGAAACGTTGTGAAAACAAATTTTTAAATATATTTATATATACATATATATATATATATATATATATATATATATATATATATATATATATATATATATATATATATATATATATATATATATATATATATATATATATATATATATATATATATATATATATATATATATTAATGTTAGACTCATGTGCCGAATTCGCCCATTCGCCGAAATAAATACTCAGTTCGCGAAATGATCCATTGCCGAAAATAGTTTCTATTTCGGTATCTGTTTAAACTGGTTTACACATTTCGCAAACTGAGCTATCCGGAGTTGCTCAAATGCCGAATAAGATATATTTCGGCAGATTATCATCAGCTGGTCGCTCGAACATGAAAAAAATATATATTTGTTGGGAGCAAAGGCCGAAAACGGCCAATGGACGGAAAAAGTAGCCACATCCCGTTCTGGTCGTCCAAAAACAGATTTTGTGCGTGTTTCAAAATAAAAAGCCGCTTTGCTTACCAGAACTAACCATGACCGACTAGAACTTAGGGCTTTTGAATTCGTCTTAATTATTTGCAGAAGTTATAAACAAAATTTTAACAACGTATTGGAAAAAACCGGGGAATATATAATTACACTTTTAAAAAAATTTATAACTTCTATCATATCAAAAATTATAAAAATTTTGTTAATAACTACCTAGTCGGTCGTGGTTAGTTCTGGTAAGCAAAGCGGCTTTTTATTTTGAAACACACGTTCTGGTCTACCTTAAACGGACAAAAAGCAACATTGAAAGTATTTTTTTTATGTTCAAGCGAAGAGCTGATGATAATCCGCCGAAATATATCTTATTCGGCATTTGAACAACTCCGGATAGCTCAGTTCGCGAAATGTGTAAATCTGTTTAAACACTTACCGAAATAGAAACTATATTCGGCAATCGATAATTTGGCTTTGATCATTTCGCGAACTGAGCTTTTTTTCGGCGAATGGGCAAATTCGGCATATGTTCTAACATATATATATATATATATATATATATATATATATATATATATATATATATATATATATATATATATATATATATATATAAAATAGAAAAATGTAAAATCTTGACCGATAATTGAATAAACAACTGGAAGGTTATTAGGGATTCGGTCTTTATGCTTTATTAAAAGTTAAACACTTTTTAGCAGTCCCGAGCTTTCGGAAAATTTATTTCCTTTTTCAAGGCTGCAATATGTAAAAAAACCCTGGTTACATGAGATAAAAGACTTAACATATTAAAAACTTACCGCTAACATGTTAATAGAAAATGCCTAATGCCACAGAAGAGAACTTCATATTACAAATTAAAAATTAAAAAAAAATTAAAAAACATTACACACGATTAAAACACAGGAAACACAAAAGTACACCACCCCCATCACATATAACGGTCATTGTAGATAGTAAATCTGACGATATTTATTTATTTGCTTATTGTTTTTTCAACAAAATCCTTCCGATTGTGCGAATACCTAGATCTAAGGTCATGGTTTCTCCAAGCCGCAGTTTAGAGTCAGACAAGTTATCCCGTTTCGATGTATGCACGCATGTAATATTAACTGGTAGATAGTGTAAAAGTGAAATTTGGTGTTTCTGTAACCTTATCTGTCACCTAAGGTTAAAGATTCAGGTGTTTGTGTGTGTGTGTGTGTGTGTGTGTGTGTGTGTGTGTGTATGTGTGTTTGTGTGAATATGTGTGTGTGCTTGTGTATTTATTACCCTCATCTGTCACCTAAGGGTTAATACTTGTATGTTAATATGTATATATGTTTATCCCCCAGCTGTCACCTAAGGGCGTGTATAGTAGTGTGTGTGAATTTAGGTGACAACCCTTAAGGGTGTGTTCGTGTGTAGATATGTATGTGTACATGATATTTTTTGTAAGCTTCCGTGTAGTGTGTTAATAGGGATAACAGAAATCTGCTGTGCCCTAAAAAACCACGCCCCTCTATCCAGCAGAACGCACAGAAAGAAAGAACAACGGTACAAATGCCCTGCAATAAGGACCTTTGGGGTACTTTTAGGCAAAGTAAACAGAAAATTACCCAAAACGACAGCAACAAACAAAAACAATAAATAATTAAAAATTAAAAAAAAAACAGTAAAAAAGGCAACAATAAATGATTGGTTGGTTTAAAATATTAATTATTTTAAAAAGAGTTGCCAGAATTAGTAGACATATTTCGATTGGCTAAATTTAAATTAAGTAAGTTTGAATAAATTGCACTCAAAAATTCTATGTCCGCCCTCTTATTAATCGAATTAGGATGTAAATATATCTCGATCATCTCACGAACCAATCTCCCATTGTAGCTAGATTCATATTATTACATAGTATATAAGTTTCGTTAAAGTTAAACCTGTGTCCCAATTGGTTACAATGTACTGACAATGCACAACTGTTTTTACCCAGTCTGCAATCACTTTTATTTTGTGTAATCCTACTGTTCAGCACCCTTGACGTTTGACCTATATATACACCCTCACACTGAGAGCAAGAAATACCATACACTACATTGGGAGTTTTAAGTACTTCATTTTTATCTTTTACTTTTGAAAAAGGCGACCCTATTGTTTTGTATTGTTTAAAAGCAATCTTTATTGAACAATCAGCCTTAAACAACTTTGCGATCTTGGTGGATATTTCTTTGATGTAGGGAAAAGAGTAATAATGCACAACGGGTTGTTCAACAAATGCTGTAATCCTGGAGTGATACCATTGTTAGCATGTTCAATACTATTGACCGAGCTTATATATATATATATATATATATATATATATATATATATATATATATATATATATATATATATATATATATATATATATATATATATATATATATATATATATAGTCCACGGAAAAGGTGTTAAGAGAAACTTTTTATTTTTGATTTTATCGAAAAAGCTATTTGATAAAAAGTTTTTTATTTAAAGTTTGGAATAGAAATTTTAACATATTATAAACGGTGCAAAAATTAAAACTTAAAAATGGACAGGAGTAAAGTGCATTTATTTAAAAGATATGGAAATAAGTTAAGAAAAGTTGTTCAAAATTAAAAGGTAGTTTTTAATAAATTTTCGAAAAAATCTGCCTACTTTTATTTTTTATGATTAAATTTATTTTAATATCAATTTATTATCAAATTTTTTGCTTAAAGCTGCCGATACTGCAGCTAATGAATTATAAAAGCGAAATGTCAATAAAGCTTGTCACTATCAACGCCTACTAGTACAACAATTTGGAATTAGTCAATTGATAATAAAATTTTAATCACAAATAAATAAAAGTGGGCCGATTTTTTTTGAAAATTGGTATTAGAGACTACCTTTTACGTTTGAACAACTTTTTCTAGTAACTTATTTCCATATCTTTTCAAATAAATGCACTTTACTCCTGTACCATTTTAAGTTTTTTTAATTTTCTGAACACCGCGTATAAAATATGTTAAATATTTCTATTCCAAACTTACTCTTAGAAGTAGCAAAACTTTTTATCAAGAGTAGCTTTTTTCGATAAAATTAAAAATAAAGAAGTTTTTCCTATTCAACACCTTTTCCGTGGACACACCAGTACGTCCACGGAAAAGGTGTTGAATAGTAAAAAACTTCTTTATTTTTAATTTAATCAAAAAAAGCTATACTTTAAAAAAAATTGCTACTTGAGTAAGATTGGGATAAAACATTTAACAAATTTTATACGCGGTGTTCAGAAAATTGAAAAACTTTAAATGGTTCAAGAGTCAAGTGCATTTATTTGAGAAGATATGGAAATAAGTTGCTAGGAAAAGTTGTTCAAAAGTAAAAGATAGTTCCAAATACCATTTTTCAAAAAAATCGGCCTACTTTTATTAATTTGTGATAAAAATTATTTTAATATTAATTATCTAATTCCAAATTAACAACTCATTATTATACTAGTAGGCGTTGATAGTGACAGCTTTATTGACACTTCGCTTTTATAATTCATTAGAAGCAGTAACGTCAGCTTTAAATGCTTACTTAATAGCAAAACATTTGAGAAAATTAATATTAAAAATTTAAATTGATATTAAAATAAATTTAATCACAAATAAATAAAAGTAGGCCGATTTTTTCGAAAATTGGTATTAGAGACTATCTTTTAATTTCAAACAACTTTTTCTAGTAACTTATTTCCATATCTTCTCAAATAAATGCACTTTACTCTTGTACCATTTTAAGTTTTTTCAATTTTCTGAACACCGCGTATAAAATATGTTAAATGTTTCTATCCCAATCTTACTCTAAGAAGTAGCAAAATTTTTTATCAAGAGTAGCTTTTTTCCATAAAATCAAAAATAAAAAAGTTTTTTCTCTTCAACACCTTTTCCGTGAATACTGTATATATATATATATATATATATATATATATATATATCTATATATCTATATATATATATATATATATATATATATATATATATATATATATATATATATATATATATATATATATATATATATATATATATGTGTGTGTATCTTGAGATTAACATTATTTAAAACATATCTCTAGGAGGATATATTAAATTTAGGTTTATAAGTTTCTAAAATCTTTTAATGAAATGGATAGATGGCGCTGTTTTAATAAATAACAGTTTTTTTCAGTTTTAATAAAAATATTAAATACAAAGATATATTTTTTTATGTTTTAAATAAAGAAGATTAAAACTTACTTTTCCTTAAAAACTACAGATCAATATCCCATATTTTATTGCATATTTTAAGTCATTTTTGTTAACATCTACCGATACCTATCTCCTACCGTTTTTAAGAAAATAATTAATTTTCATCTTTTTTTAAGAAAGATCAATGTGTCGCAAAGGTTTAATATTTACGTGCCTAACCGAGATTATAACTAGAAAATTATTATTGGGGTTAGTTAATACATGTACTTAAAAGATCTACATGCTATAATAGCGATATATCTTACAGGGTATCCCAAAAAATTGCATAATTTATTAATGGTCAAAACCCCATTATTTTAAATAAAACATACTGTATTTTATTCCATATTCGAATGGACTAATAATTTTCCCACAAAATATCCATACATGTTTCTATACCCATCTGGCACCGTTCTTTAGATAAAAGCAAATTTTATTTTTTCCATGTTTTAAATAATATCTACAACAAACCACACCTAACAACAACTATTGTTGTCAAGTCAATTTAAAATAAAGACTTTCATGGCCATGGCCTACCTAGGTAAATTGAAAATTAAGCTATTGTTTTGTCATGCATGGTATTTAAAAACATGGAAAAAATTAAAATTCGCTTGTATCTAAAGAACGGTGCAGATGGGTATAGAAACATGTATGGTCATTTTGTAGATAAATTATTAGTCCATTTGAAAATGGAATAAAAAACAGTATGTTGTATTTAAAAAAATGGAGTGTAAACCATTATTAAATTTCGGTAAAAATGCATTTTTTTGGGACACTTTCTAATAAATCGCTGTTATAGCATGTAGATCTTTTAAGTCAATGCATTGACTTACCCCCAAAAAAAATCTAGTAACCGGCTCGGTTAGGCACGTAAATATTAAACCTTTCTGACATAGTGATGTTCCCTAAAAAAAATAGTAGGAGATAGGTATGGGTAGATGTTAGCAAAAATTACTTAGAATTTTGTGTGAAATCCGAATATGCAATAAAATATAATTTGTTCTATTTAAAATTATAAAGTTGCCATTTGTTTCAGGTAGACCTGGCAACGCTACACTTGCCAAACTATTTTAGAAATGTAGATTATCACCTTTTATAGTCGTGTGCCAAATTTTAAAAAGTTCACGTGAACGTGAACCACCCTGTATATAACACGTCACGTATAACACTTTATACGTGACTAAAGTTCTCTGCCGAAAAAATAACACTTCCACTCGGCAATTTTATTCAATTATGGTTTAGAAATAGGAGTTAAGAAAAAAAATATTATTTAAATTTTAGGTTGTGCATAATGTTATTTTAGTATTCATTAAACAAATTTTTTTGATTTCTTCTATCAAATTTTCTAAAAAAGCCCCGCAAGAGTTTTAAAATTGGTTGACTCGGCTCTGAATCAGCGGATTGCCAATCAGTCCTATTGTGTCGACGGTCCGGCAATTAGAAGGACCGACATTCAAATCCAGTTAAATAAATTGTTAATTGGAACAGACTTTGATGACGCAACCGATATAAAAAGAATCCAAAAATTCAATGAAACTGTAAAATTCATCGCCAAATTGGACTAATGAAATTTTGTATTTAATCCCTTATTGGCGAATATATTCATTGGTTAATTATATCAATAATTTTTTTAAAGAGTGGCTTAGCCTATATTTTTGTTTTGCTTTTATTATCTTTAATATTATTATTATATTCGCCCTCACACAGTTTCTTAATATTGTCGCGCGGTCAAGAAGGGGGGGGGGAGGATGTTACCGTACGTAATGCCACAGCATAGCTGTGGTATGGTCCGTCAAAAGCCATAAGAAATACTTTGAGACAGACTATAACTGATATACGTCGATTAGAAAGGAAAGTGGAAAGCCAAGAGCAAAGCTTGGGTGGAAGACCGTAAATTTGTTGAGAAGCCCATTATGCCAGACCTGATCGAAAGCTTTGGATATGTCAAGGGCAACGATCTGGGATTCACCAAGAAGCTCAAGAGACTTGTTCCAGTTGTGTGAGACAAAGAAAAAAAGATTAGCTGTACTACTGTGACGGAAACCGTACTGTAAGATTTTATGTTTTTTCAGATACTTTGCAAACAACAGAAAGAAGAGATATAGGTCTATAGTTAGAACGGAGAGTTTTGGATCCTTTTTTGGCGACAGGTTGCACACGCGCAGCTTTCCAACTCCCCGGGAAAATGCCCAACTCGTAAGAGATTCGAAAGAGACAAGTTAGGATGGGTGCAAGCTCGGAAGCACATTTTTTTAAGACAATTGCTGGTATGCCATCCCGCCCAGACGATTTTTTAGTATTAAGAGAAGAAAGAATACTCTTGATTTGCTTGACTTTAAAAATTATATGGGACATTTTATGAGAAACCGGGACAACTGTTGGAAGAGGAAGAAAAATAGGAGGATCAAGCGTAGTATTGGCAGCAAATTGTTTTGCAAATAGTTCGGCTTGTCCTTTGGAGACAATTCCATCTTCAGAGATTAGGGGTGGAAAAGAATTTGTGCAAAAGTTTTGACTATCATTTTTGCCAAAGGGCCAGAAAGCTTTACTGTCATTTTAGCAAGAGAGAACTTTATATTTTATCCAATTGTTAAAACGGTCTTTTGCTTCTGAGATGGTCTGTTATACTGATTTCTTGCTTCGATGCTAGCCTGTCGATTTTCGGGACTAGGGTTTTGGAGAAACTTTTTGTGGGCTTGAATTTTAAAAAGCCTGGCTTTGTCACAGGATTTAGAAAACCAAGGTTTGTGATTTGAAGTTATGGGGTTTTTTTAGTGTGGGGAATATAGGTCTCAATGCCCAAAATTATAAACTTTTATCAATAATCCATCATTTTAATCGTAAATTAGGAATTTTTACATGTAATAAGTCCTTTTTATTTTTTCCAATTATTATTTTTTCAATTATGAAATGCACTCCAGGAGCAAATAATTATCTAGTTAAGCTAGGCCGTTCCTTTACACAAAATAAAAATTAGTTACCATAGCAACTGACAACACAATAGTTTGTCAAATGAAAAACGTTAAGAGTTATGAAAACAAAGGCAGATAGTTAAGAATGGTTTGCATTTATAATAAGCATATAAAAGAAATTTAAACTTTGCCATTCTAAAAAAAAAACATAGGTAAAAATAAATATCTGTCATATATATTATGGGAAAAATATGGCATTTTTAACAATAAGAAATTTGTAAATATACTTCGTTTCACGAGGGTTTGTACTTTCGTCATCAATTGCCTTACCTTTTTTAACAAATTAAAAAGGTCAAAAACAGACTGAAACAAATTAATGACGTCAAAAAGGTTGGTCGTTTCTTAAAATCAAAATCGCTGCCGTTCAGCAGCTGATTTTTTAAATCTACAATAATAATATCCTAAAATATGGGTTATGAAATTAGGTCATTTTTCAAACTTGTCAAAAAAATTGTTTGGTCAAAAGTAACATCAGATTTTATTTTCATTTTCGTATTTTTATTGTGTAAAATGCCTCGACGGTATTCAGAAGGTGAACAAAATATGATTTTAAACCTTATTGACTATTTCACACAGGAGGGAGATGCAGGAATTAACCTGTTACCACTTACTTAAAATAACTGCAAATCGTTATATACGTGCTATATTCCAGGTATTAACTGCAAATTGTTATATATGTATTATATTCCAGGTATTTCTTTCTGGTTTCTATAAGGCTTAACACTGTTGGCTTTAAAAAATGAAATCTTTCTAAAAATGTTGTATTCTGATAATTACTTGTTCAATTATGCCGACTAAAACACCCATTTTCTAAAAAAACGGGGATTTCGATGGTCTTTCATCATGAGAAACACAAAAAAAAATCAACAAAATTGAGACAAGAATAACGTTAAGTCTAGATATTTTTGGACTGAGATAAAGCGAATCTTGAATCCGGCGATAACGCTGGTCCAATCGAATTTTTGATTTAAGCTTAGCTTTACCTTAAGGAAATTAAAAATTTTATTGGTGCAATCGGATCATGATGAATTAAAAATTTTATTAGAAAACAATTCTGAACGTGCTCTAAAGAGCGCTTTGAAACGTACTTGCATCAATATTGCCTAACTTTAATTAAAAATGTGAACAGCATTGAATTTATATGAATTAGCTTCGACAATCCTTTTTTCCAAGTCATGACGTCATTGATGACGTAAGTACAAACCCTCGTGAAACGTTCTATATAAATACTCTTCTAAATATGTTATGACATTTATTGTAATTAAAATAAATAGTACATAATTTATTTTTATGCATTTTTAATTAAGTCGTCTTACTTGTACAACTTTTTATTTTATTTTTTAAAAATTGTAAAAGTGTTTTTTAGTGGATTTTTAAAGGCTGTACCTGTCCTAGTATATACTCTAAGGCCTGAAACAAAAAACTAATATTTTTTAATATGATCCATAAATAACCTGTATATGTAAACTTTAAATGCAAGTCCTTACTGTAAACTTAATATTTGTCATCAGGTTTTCTTGGCAAGGTTATGGCGTCGTAACACCGACGCTAGAAACTTATGAAACTGCAGCTCTATAACGCTGAGTTAGAGTAATGTTTATTAAATTTTTAGTTGAATAATGTATGTTCAGCAACCGATAGTGTGAAAAGGGCAAAGGTGAATCAGTCTCGTAACGTTTCTTGGCACTGGCACTGATCTACATTAACTTGCCTGTATTATTTCTGCCCACGTGATTGTCTGTGCTTTAGGTGTATTTTGAGTCTGATTTAGTAAATGCGTTAAATTAAAAGCAACAATGAAATTTTAGAATTATGAAGTATTATAAAAATAGTTTTCCATAAATAAAGTAAAGAGAAGTCTAAGCTTTAATTTAATTAAGAAAAGACTTATTTATCTTCATTTGTATAAAAATTATTCATTTCTAAGGATCAACTTCCATCTTAGTAGAAACTGATTTTTTTTTAATTTTTCAATCAAGTCTTTGTAAATTTATTTTTGAACTTCATGTCAGTTAGTTTAAGACTTATGAATTTTTATATATCGAAATCCTCCTTTCTTGAAACTGTTAATTTTTTATTTTCTATTTAGGGCCTTGCATAGTTTTTTAAGTTAAAAACAATTAATTTTATTAAAAAGAATGTATTATAAGAATGTAAAAAAATAAGCTTTAATTAATTCGTCAGATTTTTTTAAATCTTATTTACTTAAAAAGCTGTAAATTTTTAAATATCATATACCTGTTTTCTCAAAACTGATTTTTTTTTAATTTTCAGTTTGTTACTTTGTCTATTTTTTTAAGTCAATAGCTACTAAATAAATTAAACTTCTCATAATAAATGTCAGAAAATGGTTATAAATAATTTATATTTTTAATTTTTTTAGAAAGTTTTTAACTCTTAAAGGTCAAACAACATTTTGCTTAAAACTTAAATTTTATTTTTTAAACTTTAACTATACCAGTTCTATTGTTTAATTTAACAGCTGTGAAATAAATAAAAATATTTTTATTGTACAAAATGTCAATAAATAATTAAAGAGATTAATTAAAAGATAAATTTTAAAAACATAAACAGCGATTAAAAAATAAAAAAATAAAAAATTAAATTATATGATTCATTTATTTGTTTAAAATATTACATATAATATTATTAAACAATTGATGAATATTAAAAATCAATTGAAAATTTAACCAATAATAATAGTAAACGATTAAGGAATATTACACAAAATATTACTAGTCAATTAGTGTATATCACATGAAATATTATTTAACAATTGGCGAATATTATTGGGAGCCGAGTTTAAGCGGAAAAGCTCGGAAAACTCGATATTTTGCATTTTTTGCACTTTTTTTAACAATATTTCGAATTATGATCAATAGATTTTAATTTTATAAAAGACAATTTCTTTGGGTTTTTATAGGATATGAAACTCATCCGGAAAAACCTTTATTTTTAAACAATAAAAATATCAATAAAAATTGTTTGACCACTTTTCATGAAAAGCAGTCTGAATAAGAAACACCTACTTCCTTGAAAGGACTTCAATCGGCCACGAACTCCTTTTAGCGCCCGTGTTGACATATGAAATACATGAAAGTTTCAGTGTTGCAGTGGCCGTCGAAAAATTATTTAAACAAATTTTTAAACTAAGTTAGATAATGGATAACAATATAGAATACTATAGACTAAATAAAATCTATAAATTCCTTAACAATGGCAATAGTAATTGGATCTAAAAATATATTTTAAACCTGTAAAAATCGGAGTTTTAAAAATTTGGAGTTTGGTTCAGATTCATAACGTATATGATATCTTCAAACAGATCATACATTTATTTGCAATCTTAATGTGGTTTTTCTACTGGCGCTATTATGAAAAAAATGCGTTTAAAATAAGATTTTGTTATCTGTATAATTTTAAACCAAAATAAGAAAAGATAAACAACAGTCCATGCAGGCTGATGCCTAAGTACTAACGTATCGCAAGTGTCTGAAGTGTGGTGGGAGGGAGGTTATTTACACAGGACTTAAATATTAGGAGATTGGAAGAAGAAGGAAAAACTTCTGCGGGCAGCAGGTTCCATAGTCTTGACACTCTAGGGATGAAGGAACGAAGACAGCAGGAAGTTCTGGGCCTCTTTAACTGAACTGTAAAAGGATGCATAAAAGTTGCACTACGTGTTGCTCTGTTGGGAGCTGCTAAAGAAGGAATCATACTGGCCAGTTCCTCTGAGCAGAAACCATAAAAATATGTATAGAAGAGCGACAGATTCCCTACAGCTCGACGATGGGCAAGAAGAGGAAGCCTTTCTGTAAACGTGGGATTGTTAATAAGATGAACGGCTCTTCTTTGGATGAAGTCCAGAATGCTAAGTGTTGTAGGGGACGCCATTCCCCAGATATGAGAACAATATTCTAAAGAGGGTCTGATTTGGGATACATACAGAGTGTATAGACTGGAAGAAGAGAAATATTTTCTGGCTAGGAAGAGGAATCCAAGCTTTTTTGAAGCTGCCGAGGCTATGGATGTAATGTGTTTGTACCAGTTGAGGTTATTCTCAAAAGTAACGTCGACAAGATTAAACGACTCTTTGTTCTGCAGAACTTGGCCGCTCATATGTAAGGGATGGGCATTGGCAGACTTTTTTGCGAAAGCGAACATGACTGTGTTTTCGAGGCATTAAACTAAACAAGATTTTTGGCGCCCCAGTCCAAGTTTAAGGTCTTGTGAAAGAGATATCTGCATTGACCTGCGCTTGTTTTCCAAATCAGAATTACATGGTAGCTTAAGAAATTAAATACTAGAGTGAAGGGTACTATCGTCAGCAAAACTATGAATGGGATTGATTGTGGAAGAGAGAAGATCGTTAATGTGTAGAAGAAACAGGGTGGGTGCCAGCACTGAGCCCTGGGGCACCCCAGCATTAATTTGGCAATAGCTGGAAAAATGACCATCTACAGTAACTGATATACGTCGATTAGAAAGGAAACTGGAAAGCCAAGAGCAGAGGTGGAAGACCGTAAGAAGGAAGTGTTTTAAGAAGCCCATCATGCCAGACCTGATCGAAAGCCTTGGATATGCAAACAACGATCTGGGGTTCACCAAGAAACTCAAGGGACTTGTTCCAGTTGTGTGAGACAAAGGAAAGAAGATCAGCTGTGGATCTACTGTGACGGAATCCATACTGTTTGACATGTAAGATTTTATGTTTTTCCAGATATTTTAAGATTTGGGAATTAATGAATTTTTACATTTACAGAAGAGATATAGGTCTATAGTTAGAAGGGAGAGTTTTGGATCCTTTTTGGGGTTGCACACGTGCAGCTTTTCAACTCTCCGGGAAAATGCCCGTGTCATAAGAGATTCGAAGGAGGCAAGTTAGGTGCAAGCTCGGAAGCACCTATTTCAAAGACAATTTCTGGTATGCCATCCAGCCCAGACGATTTTTTAGTATTAAGAGAAGAAATAATACGCTTCATCTGTTTGACTTTAAAAATTATATCGGACATTTTATGAGAAACAGGGACAACTGTTGGAAGAGGTAGATTAATAGGAGGATCAAGCGTAGAATTGGCAGCAAATTGTTTGGCAAATGATTCGGCTTTTCCTTTGGAGGTAGAGACAATTCAATCTTCCAAGATAAGGAGTGGAAAAAAATTTGTGCAAAAGTTTTGAGTAATATTTTTGGCAAAGGAACAGAAAGCTTTACTGCCATTTGAGCAAGAGAGAACTTTATCTTTTATCCGATTGTTTTGGAGAAACTTTTTGTGGGCTTGCCTTCCTGCAGCTTTTTGCAAAAAATAGTATTTTGGATTAAAATTATTCTGTATTTTGAATAGAATTAATTAGTTATACAAATAAGATATATAATCTTATAAATACCAAATAACAATATTCTAAAATTAAATAAATAACTTAATCTATATTTAAACATTATAAACTTCATCAAGTCCTAGGTCTTCCTGCATTGTTCCAATTCTTTGGATAATGAAACTTCGAGATTTTTTGCATTGTATTTTTTTGCAAATTTCATTAATAAAACGCTTAGCCTCATCACCCAAAGGACCAAAAATTTCAACAGCAAAAGGAATGTAGATAAAGCGTTCTTCAAGCTCTTTATATTTCAGATGTTTTTTATTCTCGGCAATACGAGCAGGCGCACCTACAAAATTAGAAGTTTTGTCCAGATTAGTGATGAGCAAAACAAGACCAAGACCAAGACCGGGCTAGTCTTGGTCTTGGTCTTGCAAGCCTGGTCTTGGTCTTGGTCTTGCAAGCCAAAAGAAGGTCTTGGTCTTGGTCTTGGTCTTGCACCACCCGGTCTTGGTCTTGGTCTTGGTCTTGCTGCAAGAGTCTTGCTGGTCTTGCTTTTTTTTTTGGTAGTAATAATTTAAACTAAGCAATCTTGAATAAAATATATCTTTTTAATACTTAAATATAAATCAAGATGGGAACTATATTTTTTGCTTTAAAATTTTAACCAGTTTTAATCTTAAACGTACATTTAAATTATTTGATTAAAAAGCATATTTTAAATGAAGGCGTTTTTTTTTTTATAGCGCCAGGTCCGGATTTATTTTTTTTCCGCCCATAGGCTAATAATTTTTGCCGCCCTAATATGTCAATATTTTTTGAATGTAAACTACACTAGTAATTCTTATAAAAAATATTAAACAAATTTAACAAAAGTAAAACATACAGAAAATTAATTAACAATTCTTTAAAACAAACAAATTTGAGGATTTTTTTTATCTATTCGCTGAATTATAAAAAAAGATATTAATTTACCATTACATTTTTTAAAATATTAATCGTAAATTTGCCGCCCATAATATTTGCCGCCCTAGGTTTTAGCCTACTCAGCCTTTGCGTAAATCCACCCCTTTATACCGCTCTATTTTTGGTTAAATTAAGACACAACCTTCTTTTATACATTTGGTGGCTTATAGAAACATTTTAGGGATAAGAATTATATAAATTTTCTTTGAAGAAGCAGATAAAATTAAAGCAAATACAAAACTGTTTACTGTGTGAGCAGAAAAAAAAAGACTTTTAATTTCAACCAGATGTGAAATATATGTGTAAATAATTCTGATATGTAATCATTGGTTTCTGATTCAAAAAAAAAGTTATTTAAAAAACTTTTCAGTTAATATGAACTTTTTACCTTTAAATTGGTTAAGAATTTGTCGTACAAAGTTTGTAGAAATACTTTATAAACAATCAGCAGATACAAGGGGGTCAATAGTGTGACAAAGCTCGATATCTCCTAAATCGTCCATTATAGTGAAAAACTAAACATACAAAAATTATAGACAAAAAGGGCATAAAATGTAAAATTATTTTCTATTCCAGAATTTTTCTATTAATCCACTGCCACTCAAGAAAACACCACTTATTTTTAGCTTTTCCCCTAAAATAAAAAATTTATGACGAAAAATTTATTTAGAAAAAATCGCCATCCTGTATTGTTCCTATATAACAACAAGCATAAGTTGTTATATAGGAACAATGTCGACGTAGATGGTTTTTAAATATTATTTTCGGTTTTGACTTTTCCGTCTAAACCGGAAGTGATTTTTACAATCCATTTATATAAAAAGTATTCCTTTATCACATGGCAAATATATTTTTTATTAATCCATTACTTTCACATTATCTTAATTTTAAGAAGCAATCTAATGGTGCTACCTCTTACAGTGTTAAACAAAAATATTGTATTTCTGGATTTTGGAGATTTTTGATCCACCCTGTAAGTTGCATCATTATAGTAATTAAAAAAACATTGAAATTATGAAAGTAATATTCAGCTTCCATAACTTTTGTACCCCTAGTTTTTCTCTGTCGTAAACGATTTTGGAGATGTCAAGCTTTGTCGGACCAACGAGTCACCATCTCATTATTTTTGAAACATGTTATTAAATTTATTCGTTATCGTTGTTAAAGAACTATAGAACTAAAAGAACAAAGTGATCGATTTAATTATTATTTTATTTAAGAAACTCTTACTTATTGAATAATCGCCTCTTTTGACAGTTCTTGACACAGTTTTTGTCATGTCTGTATGAAATGCCTCTGTATATTAAATATGACAATAAAATATTACAATATCAAAAAAAGTTGCAAAAGTGCAAGAGTCTTGCAGGTCGGTCTGGTCTTGCGTAGTCTTGCACACCTCGGTCTTGGTCTTGGTCTTGGTCTTGCATACCCCGGTCTTGGTCTTGGTCTTGCAAGCGAAAAGGCAGTCTTGGTCTTGGTCTTGGTCTTGGTCTTGCTGCAAGACCAAGACCGACCTAGTGACCTCTGCTCATACGATCCAGATAGGATTTTGCAAGTGTATGGCTGAAGTAGCGTCCCAAAGTAATTGTTTTCCATATTTCAGGGAATTAAGGTCATTCCATCTACCCGTTTTCCATCGCTTCTGCAAACTCCAAGAGGCTCAATACAGAAGGATTTTCAGCTAAAATCAGAGCTCTTTTGATAATGTCATTTATCTGACTGTGTCTAGAAGAACGCCCTGCGCTTTTTTTGCAGCTTAACCCATGTAGGCCATAAATATCAGCATTTTCGTCGCAAACGCAGGTGTGCTGTCCACACACAGGCAGACCAAGTCTGACAGCGATGGAAATATGGAATGTTTTTTTTGTTCAACAAATTTCCCAAAGACGAAGATGGAAGTGTTAATCCAAGCATTACTTTCAGGGCCTGAAGAGCAAGTAGACGTGCCTTATCTTCACTTGTCTGGCACATGTTTGTAATATATTTGTGACGAGCTTGGCAAATTAAAAAGTCAAAATCTTTCTGTTTTTTTGGTAATTCTTGTGGTTGATTTTGAAGATTGCAAACAGATAACCAAAAAATTCTTTCTTTCTATTAATTGAGTATTCAATTTCATTTGACGAAAAAGCACTTCCTAATAAATTAACATTTGAAATGGGAATTACTGACAGATTAGGAACAACACTTAAAAAATTTGATAGTATATTGGAATGATCTTTAGATAAAACAGATAATTCACACTTATCAAAATTTAAATTTAAACACAAATCTTACTTCCTTTGATTATTTTATGAAAATTATCTAAAACCGATTTTGGGTTTCCAGCAAGTGTACCGTCATCTAGATACCAAAGATTTATTTCTGTATTTAATGATAAAATAAGTGGATGAATTGCTAAACTAAAGAGCTGGTCCAAGAGGATCTCTTGTTGGACACTTTCTTTGAGAAAAAATATGTTGATCACCATAAGAAAGTAAACTCGGATTATCATAACATTGGGCTATAAATGGTAAAAATTCTGGAAGTTTATTCGCTTACTCGTGATAAAATTGTTTTTCTATTAACCATATTAAAAGCGTTTTGATAATCTATTTTTAAAATAACTTTATCTGATTCGTGAGGATAAAGAAGAAAACGACGTATTGCATGTATTGCTGCTTCTGCTCCGCATTTTGTTCCAAAACCAAGTTGATATGGGCGAAAAAGGTTTCCTAGCTTTTGATAAATACGAGAGCATATTACCTTAGAAGCTCAATGTCGAAAACATATTCCTACTGCTATTGGTCGAATACCTCCTTCTTTTTTATTAAAAGCACATAGGTTTGCTCCATAAAAAAATTTACAAATATCTTTTGGAACTGAACCTTGAAATAAATGAGTTATAAAAGACTTAATTGACGACAGTAATTTAAAAGAATGGTTACCATGCTCGTCACTTACCAAGTCCTTAAGATGTCTTGGTCTTAATGAATCTATACCACCAGAAGACCCAGGACGAAATGAAGAAATAGCACTTTTAATTTCATTTTCAGATAAATTAAAATTAAAATCAATATTTTTAAATTAATAATCGACATCATTATCTTGTTCGGATACTGAATGTTTCTTTTTCAGTTTTTCAAAGGTGTCTTCATTTCTAGGTGCGATAGTATCATCTGAAGCGAGAATTCGGATTGCATTTCTGATATCTCCATCTGCAATTTTGGCTTTGATTTTCTTTGAAAGGTACTTATTCTCATCAAACTTGTTGGAATCTTTCTTCTTTGATGGTTTTTTAGATATTTTTATATATAATTCAAGAAGATCATTTGTTTGTAAAAACTTATTTTTCAACCAGGATTTTAAATTGTTTTTTTATCAATGTTGTTAAAGAAAATTTTCTATTATGTTTTGAGTTTGACAGATATTGCTAAAACGGCGTATGGGAAAAGAAATAATGAAATCCAAGAATGAAAGTCATTTTTTGATACACATTTTTCAAGAAGAAATGAAAGTTCATCAGAAATTGATGGTCTGGCTCCTTTTGGAATGATTTTTACAATGGGAGTTGATGATTTTAATTCAGCAAAAGCTTTGATTAAAAATTCACCATTTAAACTTGGATTTTGATTATTCAAATTTTTGGGGGTTTTATTTGCAATTTGATTGGTGGATACTTCATTGAATTTTTCGAACGTTACATTTATTACATCAGACTTGTTATTTTTAGATTTTGAGTTGCTCCAAATTCTTCTTTACGTTGGTTTTTAGATGCATTTTTACATTATGAATTTTGGATAGTTTTTTTTAGGCTAACTTTAACAAACATATTTTAATTTTTGGAAAAAGCTAAGAACACTTTATTATTTAAAGATTAGCTAGTCAGTACAAAAAAAAACAAATTAAAATTTAATAGTATCTTGCCCAGTTATTAATAACTTTTAAAATTTTTATCTATATCAAAATTTCGGTTCCCAGTTAAAATTACTTAAAAAATGTTTCATGTTGTTAATGAAAACACCCTTTAGCTAAATAAGAGTTCTTAGTTACAACAATCAATTAAATATAGGGTCTCCTATCTCCTACAAAAGTTGAATATTTAAAAAAATATATTACGTTTATTACAAATATGATTATGCAAGAAAGTAAAAGCAAACTCAGTATAAACCCGAAAATATAAAATACTGCTGAACAACCACTGCAAAATACAAAGGTTCTAAATTGTTAAATTTTATGATGCACATAGCACAGCAAAGGGTTACATTTACCGCAATAAAATGGAATTTTGAAAACTTTAAAATGTCAAAGGTCAACTAGGATCGTTAGCTGGCATTGATTCACAGATAAAAATATAACAAATGCGTCCGATTGTAGTGTTTCATTTGCAAAATAATATTTTCGGATTTATTTTCAATTATTAGTATGCCTTTCTTTATTGTACATTTGTAATCGGTAAAATAGTTATTAAACAATGACCTAAAGTTCATCTTCTTATGCAAGTTGGTTCGTATAAACGTCTTCATCAAATTAAGTTATTATCATTTTATCTTTAAATTAAACCTGCTTATCATATCCTATACAGGGTGCTAATAAAGTATGTGGGCAAACATCAGGGAGATATTCCTCACCCGATTTTAAGACAAAAAGTTTATATAAACATATTTCCTAAACAGGTTTGTTTTCTTGATACAGAATGTTAAAATATTTTAAAAGTATAAGTTTTTCCTAAATAATTAACGACGCAAATTAGAATGACGTTGAAATTTGGTGACAATTTTAAGTGTGTACAGAGGAATATTTTAAGCTAAAGTATTTTTCTCTTATTTTGCCAGTTATGTGCACAGGGGCAACGCTTTAATTTTAGAAAAATTTAGTAACACACTATTTTTTTTTTAATTTGACCTGATTTTAAAACTACACAAAAGTCATCTCTTTACTTTTTTTCCTCAGATTAACTGTTTTCGAGAAAAATTAAAAAATAATAAAGATTGCTTTTTGGTAGTTCTATGGATTTCCTTTTTATAAAATCATTAGTTAACCAAACTTAAACACAAAGGGGGTGAAATCTTTTTAGTTACTTAACAACAAATAGTTCTTTTTATTGAAAAACGTATACATAAAACGTAAAAATAATAAGTAACACTAAACTTAAAATAGTTTAAATAATAAACAATAAATTAAAAATCACACAAAGTCGAAGTCTTAAACATTAAAAGGCCATGAGATATGGACAATTTATTTATTCTTATATTAGTTGCTGAAAATGACCACCCTCAACTTCAATGCAAGCATTAACTTGTCTCAATGTCGATTCCCGAACACGCTGAAATATCCCCGGCGTATGTCTTATTTGATCACATGCATCCCGTATCCGTTGTCTTAATTCTTCTTCGGTGTTGACTGGAGTTTTATAAACGAGGGATTTTATGTCCCCATAGGAAAAATTTTAGGGGTTTAAATCCGGTGATCTGGGTGGCCATGGCTGTGGACCCCCGCGACCGATCCAGCGTTCTTCATAAGCTGCATCCAGAAATTGACGTGCTACTATGCTAAAGTGAGGTGGGGCCCCATCGTGCATGAACCTCATTAGTCTTTTTTCTGCCAGTGGGACATCTTCTAATAGTCCAGGTAACACGAATTCCAAAAAATTACGATACTCTTGACTATTTAATCTCGGGGGTAAAAAATAAGGTCCAATAAGGAAATCACCTACCATACCAACCCAAACATTTACGGAAAACTGTTGTTGAAAGTTATTCTCCATAACCGCATGGGGATTTTCTTTGCACCAGATATGATTGTGAAAGTTCATAATTGTATTTCGGGAAAAACACACTTCATCGGTAACCAAAATTTGGGATAGAAATCTCAGAGATACTACCACTTGTTGCAAAATTCAAGTACAATAAGCAACTCGCTGGGGAAACTCGGCAGGTAATAACGCTTGAACACGCTGTATGTGGTAAGGATACAGCTGAGCATCCCTTAAAATTTGCCATGCAGTGACGTGAGTAGTGTTTAATTGCTGTGCAATTTTACGTGTACTTTCTCGGGACTATGCTCAATTTCATGTAAAACTGCTTCCTCCATCTCCACTGTTCTTACTGTTGCAGGTGTCCCAATAACAGCAGCCGACCTATTAAAAGTGCCTGATTCGCACAGCCTTATATTCCTCTGTACACACTTAAAACTGTCACCAAATTTCAACGTTATTCTAATTTGCGTCGTTTAGTTATTTAGGAAAAACTTATATATTTTTAATATTTTAACACCCTGTATCAAAAATACAAAGCTGTTTAGGACATATGTTTATATGAACTTTTTGTCTTAAAATAGGGTAAGGAATATCCCCCTGAAGTTTGGCCACATACTATATTAACACCCTGTATATTGCAAGTTTTGGTGTTTAAATAGAAACGACAACCTATAGCGATATATTAATCGTATACCAATATATTGTGAGCTTCACTCGTAATGGTAGGTAAAACTGATCTAAGTAGTAAGCCAAGCCACTCAATCAGTAATTACTCCAAGTGCAGGGTACCAAAATATATGTTCTTTTAATAATAAAAAAATATATATGCTGCTCCATTTTAAGTTGCTTTATATATTTCTCAAGGTATATCGACATTCTAGCGGTATTAATAGCTCCTAATAAAGTTAAGTGTCAAAAAACCAATATCTTCACATGCTGAGGACGTTCTGGCTACAAAATATGCAAAAAGAAACAATTTTTTAAATAACTATGCAAAACTATTCGTTGTGGTTAGTAAGGGTAATCGTCTCGTTAATTATACTGCAGTTTGTATTAGAAACATTTATTTAAAAAATAATCCAGAACGTGGAATATTTCATCGATCACCAAAAAAAATATCAAACTTCTCAAAATATTTGTTTGGGGCGCTTTCAGTAGTTAAAAGCTAGAAATGAGCTAAGGCATATATTTTCTTTTACAAAAATAACTGCTTACGTGTTTTTAATTAGATTTTTAGATTTTTAAATTAAACTAAAATACTTGTATTAAACTAACCGTGTTCAAAATGTGAAAAAAGGTCGCGAATTGGCGACCTAAAAAAACATCTAATTGAAAACAGTCAATATACGAAACACTGCAAAATTATAATAATAAACCACGCATTCCTATTCACGGTTAAAATATTCATAGGTAATTTTTAAGCTGTAACCAGCTAACAAATATAAAATTTTATTTACAATGAATAATTCGCAGATAGTAATTTTAAGCCCAATCCTAGTAAAAGCTATATACAAGACTATAATTCAAAATCCTATATGTAAATACAAGTTTTTTTTATCGTTAGGAGAGTCTACAAAGGCTTGCTGAAGCCTAAGTAATAGGTACCTTGGGTGCCAGGTGATTAGATGGTTAATTCCTTTATTCCTTAGACCCGTTAATAATGTTAAATAACTACTATCTAAAGTAACTTTGCCAGATGCCAATATCCACGAAAAAAGTGCAGTCACAATTTAATCTTTAAATTATCGTATTAAACCTGTACGCTGTACGATTAAAAGAAATGCTTTTTAATTACTGGCTTCTTTAAAGTCCTTTTTATCAATGATTATACTTTGTAGCTGATCTTAAACTTAAGGTTTAGTTGTTTGAAAATGTCTTTGTTTTTTTTTGTTCACTTCAGATTTTTTTTGTCTATTTTCCTAACTAATATTTTAAAATATATTTCACTAATCCTCATGTAGTTTGTAAATATTTAGTCATAGACTTGTTAATAACAGTTTTTATTTTTTTTCAGATACAACGAATTTGTGTTTGTGCTTTTTTAAAAGAGGTAGGTGACTAATAAATATATCCCACATTTATTATAAAAAACATTTTTTTCTCAAATAGTCTGTTAAAAAAAATAGATAATTGCTCTATGTATTAGCATAAATATATTTAATTTGTATGAAATTAAAAAAACAATTTCCGAGATCATATTCTGTGTACATATATAAATAGCATAAAAATAATTAAAAAAAAGTATTATAATAGTCCGGGAGGCCAACGCAAAAAACCAAGCCTATAAGAGAACCGCATGATTTTTTAAATATTACTATGAACAATAGTCAATTCAAAGCCGCACTGCTGCCTTAGCTCAGCGGGTTCAAATTGCATTTTTTTTAACCTTAAAAAAATCGTGAAAAATCGTTTTTTTCAATATAACTCGAAAACTATTGATTTTAGGAAAAAAAGTATATAAATGAAATTAAAGGTCCAATGAAACTTCGTTAGTTTTTTTAATAAGTTTTTTTGTAGCCCCCTTAATTTTTGAGATATTAACGATTTAAATTTAAAATATAAACGCAAATATCTTAAAAACTAAAAGGGTTACGAAAAATGTAATTAATAAAAAATATGCCTTTTAGTCAGTTCTATAAAAAGGGTATATACATATTTTTAATAAAATAAGTTTTAAAGGTGGTATAAGCAAAAAAGTGGTTTTGGCCCCTAAATATTTTGCTAATAACAATATTTTTTTCTGATACAAGTAAGTATACCAGCACCGATCTATTTAAAAATTAATTCAAAATGGTCTATTTATTGAACGAAAAAAATTAATACACATGTGCCTCGAGGCAAAGGGGGATAAACCTGGTAGCAAGGATATTTTTTTAAATTTTTTTTGGTCCAATAACGGTACCCATTTCGATCTACTTGAAACTTTAACGAAAATAAAATTTTATCTTTATTTAATTGAAGAAACATGCTTCCTTTATCTGGGTGTTATATACATAACAGGACGCTTAACATTTCTCGATCTCCTATGCTACTATGTGTATAGCTCATCGTTTAAATATTTTTATTATCAATTTAAGTATTAATATAAATAATTTTTTCAAGACAGTTACACGTTCAGAATGATCTTGAGAAAATTTCAATCCTAATATTAACACATTTTTTTATATAGTTTATTTAGTATTAAAGTTTTAACACATTTTTCTTATTAGGCTCTCTACTTGTTCTAGGCTTAAAGCCATTCTTATTTAAATTATGGTATTTACACATTTATTTACTACTTTAAAATATGACTAAATTAAGGTTTAAACATTAATTTAACAAAAAAATAAATAAATAAATAAACAAAAAAATTGTTCATGTTAAAAATATCATTAAATTTTTTTAAGATCATTCTGAACGGAAATCTGTTTTTATAAATTGTTGATATACTTATTTAAATTGATAATAAAAATATTGAAACGATGATCTATACACATAGTAGCATAGAATATCAAGAAATAGGCATCCTGCCAGGTAAATAATAACCAGATAGAGGAGGCACTTATTATTATTATTTTTTTTTCAGTTAAATAAAGTTTAAATTTTATTTTGGTTAAAGTTTTAAGTGGATAGGTATTGGTACAGTTATTAGACCAAAAAAAATTAAATAAAATATCCGTGCCACTAGGTTATCCCCCATTGCCTCGAGGCACATATGTATTAGTTTGTTTCATCCAATAAATAGAACAGTTTGAACTAATTTTTAAATGGTTTGGAGCTGGTGCACTAACTTTTAGCAATACAATTTTGTTAGCGAAATTTTATTGACTAAAATTACTTTTTTGCTAATATCTCCTTTATCACTTACTTTATTAAAAATGTGTATAAAACCATTTTTATAGAGCTAACCAAAAGGCATATTTTTTGCCTATTACATTTTTTCGTAATTTTTTAAGTTTTAAGATATTTAAGTTTTTATTTGAAATTTAAATCGTTAATATCTCAAAAACTTAAAGGGCTACAAACAAATTTATCAAAAAAATGACGTAGTTTTATTAGAACATTAATTTTGACTATATACCATTTTTTTCCTAAAATCAGTAGTTTTTGAGTTATATTAAAAAACCGATTTTTCGCAATTTTTTTAAGGTAAAAAAAAAGCAATTTGAACCCGCTGAGCTGAGCAGCATTGTGGCTTTGAATTAACTATAGTTCATAGAAATATAAAAAAAATGTTTCATGCGTATCTCTTATAGGCTTGGTTTTTTGCGGTGGCCTCCCGGACTATAACTTTGTTGTTAATATTGACCAAAAATCCAAAAAAGTATTCTAAATTAAAGAAAAGGGAAAAACCAAATATTTGTAAATGTTTTTCGCCAGATAATTTGAGCCGGTATAATTCAGAAATAATCTGAATACTGTAAATAGAAAGAAAATTAATATAGAGATAAAACTTAAATTAAAAAATTTATAAACATTTAAAATGATAATTTAATATAACTAACAATGCATTTCACCGCACCTTTTTAGAGAATGCGGTAGTGCAACAACAAACACTGCACAAATAAGTTTTACTTTTGCACTACTCAGTTTCTATTAATGTCTTTGTAATCTCATTTGGACGGAAATTACAATTTAAAGTGGACACCGTGAAAGGGAACTCACTTCTCGCCCGGGGAAATTCCTGACCAATTGCGTATAGGATAGGCTATCACTTTGAATAAGGAACTAATTCGTAAGAGTATTCTATGATTAATGATGGTTTTTGGATGCCTTAATATAAAAAAATACAAAATGCTATTAAGTTTAGGCTTAAATTTCTGAGAACGGGTAAATTTGTCATCTTCTTAATATTCTAAATTATCTGAAAATCTATGCATTTTTGGCAAAAATGTGTTATAAAAAGGTTTTTGTAGAGAATGCAATTTCCTATCGAAACGAAATTTTGTAGAGATGAAAAAATATGTTTGCGAAATATAAATGCAAATAACAATTTAAAAAAAGCAACATCGCAATTTGTTTTAATTTGGATTTTTGACTAAAACAAAGACATGGGGCATTTCTTTACACAACACGAAACTGACATCAAAACCTTTGTAAATGAACGTTGCTTAAAGTTATTGATAGAGATATATTTTTTTTAATTTTACAATTTTTTATCAATTTTGCCGATTTTTCTTTTATATTAGTTTATTTTTATTTTCTATAAAAAAATATTTTTATTTAAAAAACGTTGTTTAACAAAGTTATTTTAATAATTAAACATAGTTTACTAATATATCAAGAAAACTTTTAGTTTTTTGTTAAATATATAAATGGTTTTATCGTTAATAACAGTTGTGGGTATTAACAACAAAAGTGTTATGCTTAATAAAAAAAGGTAATGCAAAGTTATAAAATTACCTAAAAACTCTTAGACTTTTAAGAGCAGTTTCAATTTCATGGTATGTTCTTCATTTACGTCCTCCCAGATATTTCAGGTTGCTTGCATATTTGCACTTTACTCTTACGCAATCTTTACAAAAAATGTTACATTTATTACCAAATTTCCTGCATCCTGCATCCTGCTGGGGTGCCCCAGGGCTTAGTGCTGGCACCCACGCTGTTTCTTCTACACATTAACGATCTTCGATAATCAATCCCATTCATAGTGTTGCTGACGATAGTACCATCCACTCTAGTTTTCATTTTCTTAAGTCACCATGTACTTCTGATTTGGAAAACAAGCGCAGATCAATGCAGATATCTCTTTCACAAGACCTCAAACTTATCTTGGATTGGGGCGCCAAAAATCTTTTTTAGTTTAATGCCTCGAAAACACAGTCATGTTCGCTGTCACAAAAAAGTCTGCCTATGCTCATCCGTTACATATAAGCGGCCAAGCTCTGCAGAACAAAGAGTCGTTTAATCTTGTCGCCGTTACTTTTGAGAATAACCTCAACTGGCACAAACACATTACATCCATAGCCTCTGCAGCTTCAAGAAAGTTTGGATCCCTCTTTCGAGCCAATCTGTATACTCTGTATGTATCCCAAATTATACCCTCTTTAGAATATTGTTCTCATGTGTGGGGAATGGCGTCCCCTACACCACTTAGCATTCTGGACTCCATTTAAAGAAGCGTTGTTCGTCTTATTAATGATCTCACGCTTACAGAAAGGCTTCCTTTTCTTGCCCACCGTCGAGCTGTAGGGGATCTGACGCTCTTCTCTAGGTATTTTCACGGCTTCTGCTCGGAGAAGTTGGCCAGTATAATTCCTTCTCTGGCAGCTTCCAACAGAGCAACCCGTAGTGCAACTTTTATGCATCTTTTTACAACTCAGTTAGAGAGGCCCCGAACTTCCCGCTTTTTTCGTTCCTTCGTCCCTAGAGTGTCAAGACTATGAAACCTGCTGCCCGCAGAAGTTTTTCCTTCTCCTCCCAATCTCCAAATATTTAAGTCCCGTGTAAATAAACTCCCTCTTACCACACTTAAGACACCCACGGTACGTTAGTACTTAGGCATCAGCCTTTGTCGACTGTCCCAAGATAAAAAAATCCATAGTTTGCTTGGCAGCCTTTTGAACATTTACAATCTATCTGGCTGGCTGATGAAAATAAACAGTAAGCCATTTTTCGTAGACGCCCAACCCCATAGAGGTAGATTTAAAATACCTCCCTTTCATTGCTGTACTTAAAAACAATTATTAATAAACTTTATTTTAATAATAAAAATATTGTTACAAAACACATTTTTTGGACAAAAATACTCTTTGTTTAAATAAAAACAATCCGATATTAATAAAATATCGGCAAAAACTGATGATAGGATGTAAAATAAAAAAATCATAGTTTTTTAGTAAAAATATTTTAAGCAACACTTATTTTAAATGTTTTAACATTTGCTTTCTTTTTTGTGAAGCAATGCCAGAAACCCCAAAAAAGTTGTGCATAATAATAATCTAAAAAAAAGGCTGCGACTTTGGTTTTTTAAATTCATTCAATTTGCATTTATTTGCAATATCTCTTTTATCTTAAAAAATGCCGTTTCGATAGGAAATTTTATTCCATATAAAAAAGCCCTTTACATATTTTTGCCAAAAATTTATAAACTTTAAAATAATTTGGATTTTTTAAAATCATTATACATTTACCCCGGTCTCAATAACGCATCGTAATCTTAATACCATTTTGTAATTTTTTTATATGAGTGCTCCCAAAAACCAGTTATAGTGGAAAACGTTATTCTTATCGCTATTGTTTTTAAACGGCAAATCTTGGAGCAACATGGAAATTCCACTAACCCAGATGTAGAAGAAATATACCAGTAAGATCTCCCGACATAGACAGCGTCGGCTCGAGGGAGGGGCGACCCAAGAGGTCGCCCAGAGCGCCGGGCCCAGGGGCGCCGTGCTCGCCAAAGCCTGACTAAAAAGAAAATGAACAATCTTAAATTAACCACAGTACTTAAATGTTTATAGTACTTATACAGTAACCTTCAAACATTTATGTTATAAAACCTTATTTTACTTTATAATTGACCAAAAAAAGAGTTTTTTAATGTTCTTTTGGACACCTGTAAAAATCTGAAGAGCAAGATTTTTCTGCGACGTGAAGTTTTTTATTTACCATAAAAAAATCATAACCAAAAACAACTAATACGACATTGTTCTTATTTGCAAGAAAAGTTAACAGTCAACTTAAAATCATATATTCACGGCGATTATTGTTCGACGAAATTTTAGGCCTTCAAGATTATTTCAAAGATAAGTCAGGAACGCCCAGTGAAGCCTTAGGAGCAAAATCATCAAGAGTTTTATTCCAACACCTGAATAACGTTACGTATTCTGTAAACAAGTGACTGTTTCAAGTGGAGAAAGTACTTGCAGTCTACAATGTTTCAAACAAGATTGACCAGTTTGGCCTTGCTGTCCGTTAAAAATAAATTAGCAGAAAACCTGGATTTTGCTAGTCTTACTAGAGAGTTTGCTGACAAAAAACCTAAAAAGGAAAGTTTTAACTGTAATTATAATTTATTTTGCCTTAAATATTTCATGTTCCACCGACTGACAGACAATATTAACCGCCTGATAGACCATGTAGGCCAATTGCTTGGAATTATATTAAAAATATGATACCAAATTATTATTTTTTTTCATCATACGTATTATTATATGATAAAAGGAGCCCAATAAGTGACTTTGCTTGGGCGCCTGGTTGGTTAAGGTCGGCCCTAATAAAAGGTCATCCTACCAACTTACGCAGTTCAGCTATTACAATACTAAATGGGATGGATAAAAAAGTGGGGTTTGTATTTTGCATGAATTTCTAGAATGAACAGAATTTTATTCATATGAGAAATTTGCGTCATTAAGGCTCCACTTTTCCAGAATTTTGACTTTTTGTATTTTGGGCTATTTATTAATACCTTTCTCTATTTTCTGATTTAAATAGCTTTTTTATATGGATTAAATTAATTCTGTTGGTATTAAAAATCAATAAGAACTTGTTTTTATTAAACCGTATCGAAAAAAGTAACGTTTTCTAAGTTAACCAATTAAGTTAATGTTAATTTTATGTCGTATTTCTTTTGTTCAATTGAAGTAATTATTTTAGGTCTTCATTACGATTATACGGAAAAAAATACACAAGATGACAATTTTACATTTTTTTTAATATGCTTCCGTTCAGTTCTCGTTAGATGGCCCTGTACAATAAGTAGTATGTATGCTTAAGGTTTTATTGGGGATACTTTTCCCCTTTCCATTCCGAGTTGCTCCTCCTAGGGGAGCATCGATTATTTCCCTCGCGGTTTATCGGGTCGAAGATCGGCACAGACAAACAGGGAAATTCGATAAAAAACCCCAACGTTCGCTCGCCTGCTTGCTTTCTTGTAGGGTTTTATATAAAGGAATCTTTTACCGAAAAATTTACATATACATATTATTAAAAAATTGTTCCGTAAAATCGTTTTGTTTGTAGAGGTTTTTCTAAAAATAATTACCAAGAAAAAATGCTTGTCGCATATAGATTTAATAATAATGTACCCTTAGTAGTTAGTAAAAAATATACCGGAGTTTAAGAAGTTAGTAGTTTATAAGATGAAGCGGCCGTCACTAGTGGCTTAAAGATAATGAACTGAGTTGTGTGACTAAACACGAATTTTCATATGAAATATTTCTAATCAAACCGGTAACGTAACAATTGTTTAAATAATTTGGTGGATTTCCTTTTAAACTATGCAATTAAAGGAAACCTGTGACTGACAGTTGTAACACATGCGTTAACTCTCCTTCTTTTATCTATCTCATTTACGTTTATATTGCAATGGCTAAACTGTGTTTGTTGATAGGATGTCTTATGATTAGGAGATCTTATCTGTTAATTTTTTTCAATATGAGTTTGCAACATTTTCATGTTACCCAGATTCGCCGTTTAGGAGTAATAGCGTAAAGAGTAACATGTTTTGTTGTAAACATTCCAAACCATTGCCACTTCTTTCTTCAACTAACTTTAGTTTTAGGAATAAAAGATTAATAGTTCGGTATTTTTATTACTTGTTGAAGTGCCTGGTGGTAGTAATTACATTAAAGTACACAATTGGTCACGAATTTCATTTGCTGAAAAGTAAGTTCGGATCCCACGGTATCCAGTAGTAAACCATTTTTAATAAAAAAAAGTACAGCAATAGATACACAAAGCTAAGTGACGGCTAGTCTGGTTAGTAGTTTGATGGGTGACCATAGCCAAACACGGTGTGCGATTGTACTGATTCCCCTTTAAATTATAAGTTCCATCTGAATGGCATACTAAAGAAATTATTTGGAGAAAGATGATTTAAGGGTAGTAGTTATTTGTATATTATCTGTGTTGGCAGTACTGCATTGTCTAAAAATGGGCCGTGAACTGCAATATCGCCGGCACCAAACGGACCTAGTATTTAGGCTGTGTATGTAAATTATTTTTAAAATGTTTTAAAAGTTTTAAAAAATATCATTATTGAGCTTTATATACCCTTTTGATCAGGACTTCTCAAATAGGGAGGCACGCTCCCCTAGGGGGGCGTAGAAAAATGTCAGAGGGGGCGTAATAGGTACGATTGCATTTCCGAAAAGCAATATATTTAACGCTTACCTTCGCGTTATTTAACTGTTCCGAATTAACACTCAATTGCTGCTATAGTCGGTTATTTACTTTACTTTGTGAGGACCTCGATTCTGATCATAAGGTTTTTCTGTTTCACACAGAAATGCGCTGGTTATCAAAAGTCAACATGTTAGCTCGCCTTTATGAATTAAGAGAATAGGTCATCCTCTTTTTTGAATTTAAGAAAATAATCATTTTATGCAACTATTCAAAAATAAAAAAAATCAGCGAAGGCTAGCCTATTTGGCTGAATCGGCTAAATTAAAACTTCAGGGTAGAAATGGCATCTGATTAGTAACTATGATCATATTCAAGGTTTCATATTAAAGCTTTAACTTTGAAAAAATAAGTATCCGCTGGAAATGTATTTTCTTTTTCACGGCTATCCGAAGCAATAAATAATCAAAAATTGGATGAAGATTTAAAATCTAAAATAGAAACTCATTTACAACCGTTGGAAAACAACTTTCATCGATACTATCGAGATGTTAATTCCGAGTCACCAATATGGCACATGACCAGAAACCCATTTGTTGTCGATGTCGTACAATTACCTGAAGAAGGTCAGGAAGAATTTCTAAAAATGAAGGCTGACTCGACCATGAAAGACGACTTTGATCTCTTGACATTAGAAAAATTTTGGATCAAACGATTCCTTGTTAATCCGAAAGTTGCTTCTCTTTGAAAATACTTATTCCATTTTGGTCTACTTATTTATGCGAAACCAGTTATTCAGCTCAAGTTTTAATGAAAACAAAAAACAGCGAAATCGCCTTGCCGTCGATTGCGATTTAACCATAGCTCCAGCAAAGACTGAACCCAGAATCGACCAACTGGTACAGAGCATGCAAGCTCAAGTATACTCATTAGGACATTAAAAGTTAATAAAAAATAATAATAGAATAATATGTATAATTAAAAGAAAACTAAGAAATGTAAATGTAAAAGTAATTAAAGATCCATAATAAATAAATATATTGTATCTCCATTGTACCTATTTTAAATTCAAAAAAATAATTTAGTTAATATAAAAAAATGTGTTTCTTATTTTTGTTGAAACTTAATTAAGGGGGGCATGAAAATATTTTTTTTTGGTTCGGGAAGGCTCGGCGAAATAAAGGTTGGGAAACCCTGCTTTAGATCATCAATATACAGAATACACCTGGTGAAAAGGTTTTCTACTATTGGGTTTCTGACGTTTATATAAATTACAATGGTAACAACCTTATTCAATTTTTTTATCCATGACAAATCTAAAGAAATACCTTATTTTTATTACCAAGCTTTTATTATCTTGTCCTGTATGTATGTATGTAACTATAAATATATGTAACGGAATCTTTTTACGTAATTTTTACCTATTTCAAGAAGTCTGCTTAACTTTTAAAATTGTACAGTGGTCAAGAGCAGATGATAATACAATTATTATTTTATAACTTCATATTAATGCCCTGACTAGAATTATTAGAATTTAAAAAATATATCTAGATTCGTTTGCAGGTTAAGTGTATACCATTCACCGAACGACGGTAAATGTCATTCTTCTTTATCGATATAATTTAAAAAAATGTCTATCACTGAAATACAGTATGTCCACGGAAAAGGTGTTGAAGAGAAAAATTTTTTTATTTTTGATTTTATCGAAAAAAGTTACTCTTGATAAAAAATTTTGCTACTTCTTAGAGTAAGATTGGAATAGAAACATTTGACACATTTTATACGCGGTGTTCAAAAAATTGAAAAAACTTAAAATGGTACAAGAGTAAAGTGCATTTATTTTTGAAGATATGGAAATAAGTTACTAGGAAAAGTTGTTCAAAATTAAAAGGTAGTCTCTAATACCAATTTTCAAAAAAATCGGCCTACTTTTATTTATTGATGAGTTGTTAATTTGGAATTAGATAATATTAAAATAATTTTTATCACAAATCAATAAAAGTAGGCCGATTTTTTTGAAAAATGATATTAGGAACTATCTTTTACTTTTCAACAACTGTTTGTAGTAACTTATTTCCATATCTTCTCAAATAAATGCACTTGACTCTTGAACCATTTAAAGTTTTTTCAATTTTCTGAATACCGCGTATAAAATTTGTTAAATGTTTTTATCCCAATCTTACTCTAAGAAGTGGCAAAATTTTTTTAAGAGTAGCTTTTTTTGATAAAATTAAAAATAAAGAAGTTTTTTTTACATTCAACACCTTTTCCGTGGACGTACTGGTGTGTCCATGGAAAAGGTGTTGAATAGGAAAAACTTCTTTATTTTTAATTTTATCGAAAAAAGTTACTTGTAATAAAAATGTTTGCTACTTCTTAGAGTAAGATTGGGATAGAAACATTTAACATATTTTATACGCGGTGTTCAGAAAATTGAAAAAACTTAAAATGGTACAAGAGTAAAGTGCATTTATTTGCAAAGATATGGAAATAAGTGACTAGAAAAAGTTGTTCGAACGTAAAAGTCTCTAATACCAATTTTCGAAAAAATCGGCCCACTTTTATTTATTTGTGATTAAAATTTTATTATCAATTAACTAATTCCAAATTTTAGTACTAGTAGGCGTTGATAGTGACAAGCTTTATTGACACTTTGCTTTTATAATTCATTAGCCGCAGTATCGTCAGCTTTAAATGCTTACTTAACAGCAAAAAATTTGATAATAAATTGATATTAAAAATTTAAATCGATATTAAAATAAACTTAATCACAAAAAATAAAAGTAGGCCGATTTTTTCGAATATTGGTATTAGAGACTACCTTTTAATTTTGAACAACTTTTCCTAGTAACTTATTTCCATATCTTATCAAATAAATGCAATTTACTCTTGTACCATTTTAAGTTTTTTCAATTTTCTGAACACTGCGTATAAAATATGTTAAATGTTTCCATCCCAATCTTACTCTTAGAAGCAGCAAAAGTTTTTATCAAGAGTAGCTTTTTTCGATAAAATGAAAAATAAAAAAGTTTTTTCTCTTCAACACCTTTTCCGTGGACATACTGTATATCTAAAGCAAATTAATAGTACAATTATGGTACCATAAATATCGCTGCATCATTTTTCTACATGCATGTTAAAAAATTGTTTAAATTATTGAGTTAAACGTATAACTATAGATCGCTTCTAAGTTTTATGTGAAATAGTTTTTGATTTGGGGAAAAAATAATAGGAATATTAAAAAAAATATTCCAAACTAATTTTAAATAAAAAAAATTGTAAAAACAATCCTTTAGGAACCTTAATATCAAAACAAAACTTTATTTAAAAAAATAAATTTAAAAACTTACTCATTATACTAAAAATCGAGCCTCTTAATTGTCATTACTTTTGATGTTGTTTTAAGATTAAAAAATAAGAAAATAAATTGTAGTTTTAAAGAAACTAAAAAACACGCTTTTACAGCAAACCGAACTAAAAGTTGTTTTTTTTTGCTTTGGTTGGCTTTGCACAGGAATGCATACAGCCACTATAGAAAATAGTTTTTAAATTTAAAGAGTTTGTGTTACAGTAATAGAAAGTCTAATAATCAATTATTACTATTAATTTGAAATAAGATTTAAATAAAAATTAAGTTATTATAAAAATAATTTAGTTATAGTAAAAAAGCGTGAGAAGCAATTTACTATATTGTAATACTAACTCGTATTTTGTAAATAGCTACCAATAAAATAATTGTAACATTTATTATCAAGCACCCCACGATTTCTACTATAAATAAATTATTTAGTTAATTATTTTTATTTTAATCTTTTTTAAAATAAAAATAATTAACTAAATTATTTAATTATAGTCAAAAAGCGTGGAGTGCAATTTATTATATTTTCATAATAACTTTAATTTTGTAAATAGCTACCAATAAAATAATTGTAACATTTATTATTAAGCACCCCACGCTTTTTTACTATAGCTAAATTATTTTGTTAATTATTTTTATTTTAATCTTATTCAAAATAATTAGTCATAATTGGTTATTGGACTTTCTATTACAGTAACACAAACTTTTATACTTAAAAATTATTTTCTACTTTTTAATTTGGTTTTTTATAAAACTGTGTTTTTTATGATTTATTGATATTCCTCTTTTAAACAGTTAAATTTATAAAAAGGGAAAAGCATACAACAGAAAATTTTTAGAAGTGTATTTTAAAAATTTAAATTAAATTATCTTTTCAGAAAAATAACAATATCTTAAAAAGAGTTTAGCAAAAAAACGCAAACAGAATTTTTCACCAAGAAAGACAAAATCTGTTAATAACGAAATGATCTATATGTTCTAAAAGATTTTGCCAGTTATCATAGCGGTTTATTTTGGCGAGAAGCGGTAACGTAGGGGAAGCTGTTATGACGTCAGTATCTACGTCATTACTTTGTACCCAGTATCCACTGCTATCGCCACTAGTCGGGAAAAGCGTTAATAATATGTCAAGTGTCAAATTAAAATAGTGGAGGATTCGCGGCTTTTCTATTCTATTGATTTGGTTCTTGTGATGTTTTTTTTCTGCCATGGTTTAACAACTATTTGGATTGCAGATTTGTTGGTTTATTAGTTAATTCCCAAATGGATACATTAGTACAATAATTATATTTAAATCATAGTGGAAAAGATTTACTTACTACAATTGACTTGGAAGCAGATGTTATCTTATTGGATAGAAAATTTGGTTTATATCTTATTTTTTCGACTTATTTTTTAAATCCCCAAAGACCTTACATTTGGATTTAAACTTTAAAGTGTATTAAACGATTAGTATGTAAGTTGACACACGCGTGACATAAGTAAACCGTTTCGTTTTTGCAAGGATAGGCGGGTTAAGCACGGTTAGAATAGTGGGTGAAAGAACTGCTATCAACCAGTAGTTAAAAAAGGTATGTCGCGAAAAAATCCTTAGTAAACGTGGTCTACAATGTCGTCATGTTTTTTAAATTCTCCCAATTTGCACATGTTGTCTTTTTTATATTATTTTAAAACTAAAAAAGCTCAATTAAAAAATAAGAGGATATTTAAATAAGAAATCAAAAGAAAATGCTAAAGCAACTATTTAATGTCAATTTTTGGTTTTATTATTATTAATTTCTGCTAGTTCGTCTGTTCGGAAAATTATTATTTTATAAATGAATAATTATAATAAAATATTGCTTTGTTTTTTTTTCTTTTAAATATCTATTGTTTTTGTCTTATTTTGTGATGGTTAAAAATGATAAAAATATCTTTTATCATTGTGCGTTGGGACAGTTTACTATTTTGATTGTGTTTTCTTCTAGCGTGTTAGTTTCTAAGAAGTTCTTTCTGACGTTGTAAAGAGACTACTTAAGAGCAGGTATTCAATTTCCCCAAAAGGATTATCGGCTTTCTGCAATATTTAAACAATTTTTTTCAATTTATTTAGGATAATTAAACCCTTTTCGCTTTTAACAAAAATACAAGGAAAATTGCCCCTATCGAAAATAGCGATGAAGGAATTTTTGTGAAAGGTTTACTAAGGCACAATACCTTTTTATGAGAATATTTAGTAAAATTTTACAAAAAAATTAAACCCGGTAATTATAAATTTACTTAAAAATAATATATAATCAAAATTAATAATCTAATAAAACTACGACATTTTTTTTATAAAGTTTTTTTTAGCCCTTTTAGTTTTTGAGATATTCACGATTTAAATTTAAAATTAAAACTTAATAATCTCAAAAGCTAAAAGAGTTACGAAAAAATGTATGTACAAAAAATATGCTGTTTAGTAAGCTCTATGAAAAAGGTTATATGCACATTGTTAATAAAATAACTAATTAAGGAGATATAAGCAAAAAAGTGATTTAGGCCATTAAAAATTTTGCTAATAACAATATTTATTGGAACAAGTTAGTATACCAGCTCTGATCTATCTAAAAATTAATTTAAAATGTTCTGACTGAAGGAAACAAACTAATACACATGTGCCTCGAGGTAATGTGGAATAACCTGGTGGCACGGATATTTTATTTAATTTTTTTTGTCCCATAACTGTACCCATTTCGATCCACTTTAAACTTTAACTAAAATAAAATTTTAACTTTATTTTATTAAAAAAAAAAAAAAAATTGTAAGTGCCTCCTCTATCTGGGTGTTATATACCTGGCAGGACGCTTAACATTTCTTGATCTTCTATGCTACTATGTGTATAGCTTATCGTTTAAATATTTTTATTATCGATTTAAATAATAATATTTATAATTTATAAAAACAGTCACTCGTTCAGAATAATCTTGAGAAAATTTTAATAATATTTTTTACATATTTTGTTTTATAGTTTATTTAGCATTAAACTTTTAAAACATTTCTATTAAGCTTTAATTATCTACTTCATCTAAGCTTAAAGCCATTCTTATTTAAATTATTGTTACCCTTAATATCTCTTATTAATATATTAAAAAAAAAAAAAAAAAAAATAAATATTATACTATATATATTATATATATATATATATAATAATATATATATATATATATATATATATATATATATATATATATATATATATATATATATATATATATATATATATATATATATATATATATATATATATATATATATATATCATATAAATAATATGATTTAAACATTAAATATAAAATTATTATTCATAATTCTAACAAAAAATAAATAAACTTTTTTTTTTGTTAAAAATATGATACAAAATTTCTAAACGAGTTAACTGTCTTTGTAAATTAATAATATTAATATTTAAATCGATATTAAAAACATTTAAACGATGAGCTATACACATAGTAGCATAGAAGATCAAGATGTTAAGCGTCCTGCCAGGTATATAACACCCAGATAGAGGAGGCATTTACTATTTTTTTTTTAATAAAATAAAGTTAAAATTTTATTTTAGTTAAAGTTTCAAGTGGATCGGAATGGGTTCCGTTAATGGACCAAAAAAAAATTAAATAAAACATCCGGGCCACGGGGTTATCCCCCTTTGCCTCGAGGCACATGTGTGTTAGATTGTTTCGTTTAATAAATTTATTTTAAATTTAAACGGTTACTTTCGGGCATTTTTAAATATATTTTTATTTTATTTATTGTCATTATTTTAAAAGTTATTCTTAACAATGTATTTTAAAATTATTGACTTTCGAAGATAACCTCGTCCAACGTGGGAAATATTACACAAGAAAAGTGCATCCATAAACAAACAGGTTTAAACCCACCAAGATGGGTGATTTTTTTACAATTATTAGCAAACTTCTCCATACCAAGAAAGTAAAAATATTAAAAAGTTTTAATTAACTGAATGTTGTAATAATCCCGCTACCTAGTAGCATCATTTAATCAGCTAAGTGCAAATAACTAACAGTTTATGTATAAAAGTTCGTTCGTACAACTGCGGTTTCGCCATTATTTGAGAGCAACCCAAAGTAATTCTTATTCAAGTCACGGAAAATATTAGTAAAAGTTTGTCGAACAACGCGAATTATGAACCAGAACAGTTTTTCATAACTTTTTTTACAATCTCTTTGTGCCATTTTCTTATTTCCGGTGCAGTTTTACCAAGTACCACATTCTTTTTGAAATATTATTTCTCACGCACACTGGTTGTAGTTTTTTGTTGTTTTATCTAGAACTGACTGCTTTATTACTTATTTTTATAAAATTAAATTATTTCATAATACATTTAAATGTAAAAAATAGACAATATCAATGTAAATCCACCAAACTATCTTAAGTATGTATCTTGATTAATATATATTTCTAAGATGTACAGGGTGGCGCATTTCGGTTGTATTTTCGGAGTATTGAGAAAACCCTAATTCTGTTTGTACATTCTCGTGATAGATTTTTAAAACAAGTTCAAATGTGTTAAAATTTCTGGGCTAACTTGATTTATTTAGGATATACAGGGCGTTTTTAAATTTTTGTAGATTTTACGAGGGTCCTTTATATCGGTTATAATTAGAGATAGAGGAAAACGTACGTAGATTTTTGTGGCGTACTAATTTTTTTCCCGCATTTAAGCGTTTCAAGTTATTACACAGTTTTTTTTAATAGTACACCCTATATATTATTTTACCACTAAACTTTTTAATGATATCCCATACTTTACATGCAAATTAGCAAAATGCAATTTTTGCAGTTTTCTTTTGTGTATGTAAAGCTATAAACTACAATTAAGTTTTGTTTTTGTGTCAAGACTTAAGGTAAATATGTATAAAGCACAGTACAATGCCATTAATAAAACATTTCTTTAAAAATTTCATAAATCTTTTTTTGAACTCCCCAAAGAAATTACAGTACCAAAGCTTGATAATTATTCGACTAAAACTTGCCTTTAATACTTTGTAAATAGGGTTCTTAGTATTTGTATGTCTTAGTAAAAAGTCTTTATTTTTTGCAGATATAATATATTTTTGGGAAGTAGCAGATACTTCCAAACATCATGGAACAGTTTTTCAAAATTAGTCATTACGCCTATTGACGAATAAAAATATCAATCAGCCTTTAACAAACTTGCTACGCTTGCGCGTTTAATGACGTCGATCACTAATTGCCCTTATTAATACCCTTGTTCATTAAATATCTACAATACGACAATCATATTTAAGCAATAAGTAGAAAATACGTTTATTACACCAGGGATTAGATTATATTTATTTAATGTTAAATATATCCCCAAAATCTTTATAAAGATTGGTATAATTGAAAATACTTGCGTTGAAAATTAATTATTTCCTTTAAATTAAAAAAAGACATTTTAGGAAACACATCTGCTGCAATATAGAACTTTAATCCCTATGAGAGATTCCTATATGACAATTATTTGTTTTTTATAAAATATTTTAAAGCCAGTACCTTATGAATGCTGTTATAATAATTATTTTTAAAAATTAATACAACCGATTTTCTTTCAAATTTTTAAATATTTTAGGTCACCTTTTATGACCTATATTTTTACATATACATGGCTCTAATAGGAGTATGTTTATTGTTTATATAGTCGCAATGTCGTACAAACATAATGATATTTATAATATATTTTTTTCTCTTGTTTCTTCTAAAGACAGATTAATCAAACCATCCTTAACATAAACTGTTTTTCCATGATCTAATGTAAATAATTTTTCTAAATCACCAAAAATGTCTATTAGTTTTTATGATGCATTTTTATACTGTGTTGTATTTCCTAAAAACATATATTTAATATTATCCAATAAAAATATATACACAGTTGGATTATTCTAAATGTGAACATTATTAAATTATTTTTATTTTAGATTGAGTAAGATGCTGTTAGTGTTATTTTCAGTATCGCGAAATTATCTTACTAGCTCGGGCTCTTCCTAATTAGCAGCAAATATACATCGCAAACGGACAAAACCCAAATTAGCTGGAATCCTGACAGAACCACGCGCTAGAATTAACAAACTATGACTAATCTAGCGAAAACAACTGAGGGTGCTGTTTTATAGTGATGGAGCATATTATCGACTAATAATATTGTAGAAGTTTTGTCAGTCTGGCAACATCGTTTTTTTGGCTAAATGATAATAATTAAAATAATAAACTTGTATAGATAATGAAGATTAAACTGCGGTTGCAAAATTTATTTTTATTTTGTAATTCAATAAAATAATAAAAGAGATATCATATATGGAGATGTTGTAATTATGCCAACAGGTTAACAGCTATCATATACTTAAAATTGTGAATATATTTAAGAATATAAATTAAAAATATACCTTTGTAATGTTTATCGGTTTTAACTTATTTAGGATATCTGTAAACTATATTTTGTGAATGTTACCCTTTAATATTTATTTACTTAATAGATCTAATGAGTAAGTTACAAGTTAGGCTTATTAACAAGCAATTACTTCATATTTTAAAACTTAAATATTACGTATTGTATTAGGCAGGACATAATGTACATCGGTCTGATTGTTTATCAATTGGTCCATTTAATAACGCTCTAGCTTTTTGAAACTTCTTCTTTCAAAAAAGATAATATTTTGCATGGGTGTTTCTACCTGCTCCAACACTACTATATATTTCATAAAATACAGGGTGTTTCCTAACTACGGTACGAAACTTCAGAGGTGATTGGCTAGGTCGTTTTAAGAAAAAAAGTTCCTATGAACATATGTTCGGAGTTGCTTCGTTTCTGAGATACAGGGCGTTGAAGTTTAAAGAAAAAAACGGTATTTATAAAATATCATAAATATCCTAAAACCGATTTGGTCGAAATTTGTGCAGTTATTTGAAGTAATAAGGTGCTTATTTAGCTCTAACTAGATTGAAATTATTAGCTCCAGTGGCGTCTCAGTGGGCACCACTGCCATATTATTGACGAAAAAAAGTACACAATGACTTTTTCTTATAGTTTTATATCATATCTAGCTTCGTTTTCGAGAAAAAAATAAAAACCACATTAACTCATTCTAAAAGCTATCCATGGACAACATAAAATAAAAATAAAAAATAAACAATTTCGACCTTAAAGTAAATGAGTAAAATGTCCACCTTCTCATAAAATACGGGACTGCAATCGATTTGTCATTGAGTGTCTGACACATAAAAAAAACTATATTTAAATATCATAAATATCCTTAAACGATTTGGTGAACCAATGATTTTTTTTGTAGTTTTTTTAGATGAAGCAACCTCATATCTTGTTTACTATGAAAATAAACATTTTACTTGTACGACTTTTATTATCACATTTTTGGCATACCACATCTGCTTTTTATAACAAATTATTGCGAAGCCCAATCTAGTACCTACTTACCCGCTTTGGAGACCAGCTCACAGTGATAATATTGTCATATCAGTAAAATTCAGAGTTGTCAATTAGCAGTGATCCATCATGAATAATTTTACTAACGCTGAAATGGCTGACATGCACTTTATTTAAATTGGAACATTTAAAAGATGGAAGAATGCACGGTCAAAAGCCAGAAAATTTGAGAAGAGTTAATGATATAAGTTATATAATAATATTTTAACAGCATTATATGTCTGTAAATCTTACAAAAACGTTCGCAATGCTTTGCATTATGCATTATTTTCATCGTTTATCAGTTGTTAATTATATTTGTAATCAATTTAATTTTTAATAAAATCTTCAACAAGAATTTGTATATACATTTTAAAATCGGTTTGATATTTTACTGCTATATTTTTTAAGAAAAATAATTTAAAAACGAATTTAAAAAAGTTTATTCTTGGAAAAATACCAGGAAGATTGCACAGCAGCTTGAAGTCAGCCCAAAAACTGTTTGGAAAGTTTTACAAAGAAACCTCCTGTACCCATATCACATACAGCTCTGCTACCTCGGGATTTTCAAACAAGATTAATGTTTTGCAGGTGGTTGATTTATACCATGGCATACAATAATAATTTTTTACCAAATGTTTTATTTACGGACGAGGCAAATTTTTCACGAGATGCTATTATGACCTTTCACAATAACCATTTTTGGGCCGACGAAAATCCCCACGGTATTAGAGAAAGTCATTTTCAGCAACAATTTTCGCAAAACGTTTGGGTAGGAATTATTGGTGACTACCTAATTGGCCCATTTTTTTTACCAGCAAGATTAACCGGTGAATCCTACACGGACTTTTTGCAAGATCATTTACCCATTTTGTTAGAAGAAGTACCCGTACAAGTAAGAGTCAACATGTGGTTTATGTACGACGGGGCTCCAGCTCATTTTAGTGCTCTTGCTCGTCAGCATCTCGACATCACCTACCCTAATCGCAGGATTGGACGTGCAGGATCTCAAAATTGGCCACCTCGTCGTCCTGATATGAATCCTTTAGATTTCTATTTATGGGACCATTTGAATGCTCTTGTTTATAAAACTCCTGTACTAGATGTGAATGACTTGAGGAATCGGATAATTGACAATTGCAATGTCATAAGGAATATTCCAGGAATTTTTGCACGTGTCAGACACTCAATGACAAATCGGTTACAGTCCTGTATTTTATCAGAAGGTGGACATTTTGCTCATTTACTTTAAGGTCGAAAGTGTTTATTTTTTATTTTTGGTTTTTATTTTATGTTGTCCATGGATAGCTTTTAGAATGAGTTAATGTGGTTTTTATTTTTTTTCTCGAAAACGAAGCTAGATATAAAGAAAACACAGGAAAGTAAAAAGTTGTATTTTTAGTTGCTTAATCTTTAAAAATATAAAAACTATAAGAAAAAGTCATTGGTGTACTTTTTTCGTCAATAATAGGGCTGTGGTGCCCACTGAGACGCCACTGGAGCTAATAATTTCAATCTAGTTAGAGCTAAATAAGCACCTTATTACTTCAAATAACTGCACCAAATTTCGACCAAATCGGTTTTAGGATATTTATGATATTTTATAAATACCGTTTTTTCTTTAAACTTCAACGCCCTGTATCTCAGAAACGAAGCAACTCCGGACATATGTTCATAGGAACTTTTTTTCTTAAAACGACCTAGCCAATCACCCTCTGAAGTTTCGTACCGTAGTTAGGAAACACCCTGTATTTTCATAATAGGTGAGTAGTAAAAATTAATATGGTTATGTTTAAAATTAGATGTTTTAAACAAAATAAATAAGTTTTTTATTTGCTTCAATTTAGTTAAAAAAAGATACAATAATTGTAGCTATACATTAGGCCTATATTTAAAATGAAGGTATACTTGTGGCCAAATATGGAAAGATGGTTAAAAATTTAAAATTATTTTGTATACTTACTTAAATTTAAAACCATTCTGACACGAAAACAATATTTTACAAGAAGCATAGACTTAAATTATGTTTTAATCTTTCGATCTTAGCTTTTAATTTTATTTATTTCTTTTTTTTTCGTTGTTTTAATGCAAATTTTACACCTGTCACTTTAAGCTTATTATGGCTGCTTGCAACAACAAGTTTTAGGAACCCTTAGCACAAGGTAATCCTTAAAATCTCGAAACAAGTAATGTGATTGGCTACATTGGAGATTTAAGGAATACTTAACGCTAACATTTTCTTAAAATTGTTAGTGCAACCAGCCATTAGACAAAATTATTAAGTGGATTTTTTTTCCGGCAGCTCATGTCAGATTTTTTTATGATTATTTTTTAAATAAAGTTTGGGTGTCAAATTTTTTTACCGAATCCCCCTCGTCCTTTAATTAATGTCCAGAAATTTTTACTCAGTCACGCATTTTTGTAGAAAGTTTTTAAAAAAGGCGTTCTTTCGGAAAAAAAATTCGAAAAAAAAAATTCAAGTACTGTGGAGATTATACATGAAAAATAACACACACTGGGTACCATGACACTTATTTTGACTTTTTATGACAGATTAAAACGTTTGGGATACTGTAAATTGCTTTATTTATGATCAAGTAGCATATTAAAAATGTTTTATTGTGTTTAAGATAAATTTTGTTGTCATTTTAAAGTTGGAAAAATATTTTTAAAATTTACTTGATTTTTTAAGTAGAAGAAGGGCAGCTTGTAAACTCTTTTTGTAAAAGACATTTTTCTTACGACGAGTTGTATAACATGCACTCTTATAACTTACCAGTACTTAAAGCCGTTGCGTTGTTAGACAAAAGATAAGTAAACATGCTGTTTATTTTTTGAAAGTTTATATTGAATTTGTCAAAATGTTAAATTTGACATTTGCATTATATTGGATTAAAACTTGTGATCCAAAATCTTACGGAGCTAAATTTTCACTTTGCGCTAGTATTCTGTCTGCAACATCGAGAAGAATTAAACGTCATTTTATGAATTTCCAAAGTAAATAATGTAAAGCATGTGATCCAAAATCTTACGGACCTAAATTTTGACTTTGCGCTAGTATTCTGTCTGCAACATCGAGAAGAATTAAACGTCATTTTATGAACTTCCATTTTAAATTGTGAATCATTTAAAAGATGTTGTAAAGCATGCACGCCGTCATAATAAGCCAGAAAATTTGAGAAGAGTTAATGATATAAGTTATATAATAATATTTTAACAGCATTATATGTCTGTAAATCTTTTACAAAAAACGTTCGCAATGCTTTGCATTATGCATTATTTTCATTCGTTTATCAGTTGTTAATTATATTTGTAATCAATTTAATTTTTTAAATAAAATCTTCAACAAAAGAATTTTTCTATACATTTTTTTAAAATCGGTTTGATATTTTTACTGGAATCTTTTTTAATTAAAAAAATAAGTTTAAAAAAACACAAATTTAAAAAAAAAAGTTTATGTTACTTGGAAAAAAATATATCAGTTTAAGATATATTTTTAAAAAATCGAATCGATCTAAAAGGAAAAGCAAAATTTAAGGCAAAATATAAAATTGCAGTAGGCTTTTTAAAATTTGCATATGAAAAAAAAAAACATAAGTTGTTATAAATGTTCCTAAACTTCGGACAAATAAGTCTTTTTTTTTAATGATAGGTATGATGGGTAAAATCATATTACAACTATAAACAAGGCTTGTTTTATTTAGTTCTGATTCAGATCTGATGCTAAAATTAAATTTTCCATAGGTCATTTTATTAGAAATATTTCCTTAGGCTACATGGTATAACATTAAACTTGGAAGTTTTTTTTTTAATTTAGGTGATTTTTTTTAAATGAAACTAGCGGTAAATTTACCATATTTTAATTCATGGATCAAGTAGAAGACGAAGGTTGAGTGCCAAGATGTTTGTTACCTTTTTGTTTTTAATAATAATTCTTCATGCTATTTCTAACAAAAGCTTTTAAAGGGTATAATATTAAATCATCTTAAATTTTTCTTAAAATATTGTCTTTTAGAGAGTAAAATAAAATAAAACAACTTTTAAATCGAATTAAAATAGTCTTGGATACCAATATAAATACATAATCCTACTAGCCTAACAAGCTCTAGCACTGTCTAAATAATTTTAAAGAACAGGTTTTTTTGATATATGAAGAAATAGTTAAATAACTTTTTGTTTTTTTTTTTTTTTAAATTTTGACAATGGCAATACGATTTAATAAATAATAGTATATTTTATCAAATGATTTGTTTTGTGTAGCTTTATGTATTGGTAAATTTTGGTTAGACCTTTAAAATAAAATATCCATCGCTAAAAAGCTCGATAGCTGCCCAAGCCTAATCATAACGAGCTCTCTTCAATAACAGGACCGTGATCGCTTAGCTGCTTAGCTCTCTAATTCGATTAAAGTTAGACTTTCCACTAGAACGATTAAGTCGAAAGGCAAACTTTCAAGAGATCAAACGATACGGATCAATAGTTACGTTAACTTGGTAACTTACAAACTTTAAAGATAGAGACCAAACACCGCGACAGCGATATTAAAAATTATGTTTAATTAATTTTAAAAGAATGATGTAAATTTTATTAACTTTTATAGATTTTAACTATTTACATATATCCATTAATAAAGAATCGTTTTAAAAATTTCAATTTAGCGTTTAATAGCGCAATTATCATCAGGGACCAATTTCATTAAACATTTACTCTTGCAAAAACTAGTGTAAAACAAGCAAATGTCAGGAGACCCTGAAATTTTTAACATTTTTATGAAGGTTAAACTTTAATGCAATTCATTCCAGGTTTTAAATTTAGGATATTTAGGCCTGGTACTTTCATTATCGGATAACTTTATTGTCCGGATAATTTATGTTTTATATATATATATATATATATATATATATATATATATTATATATATATATATATATATATATATTTAGATATATATATATATATATATATATATATATATATATATATATATATATATATATATATATATATATATATATATATATATATATATATATATATATATATATATATATATATATATATATATATATATATATATATAGTATATATATATTACTGAAAATTTTTCATTTTAATTTAAATTTTGACGTTTCGGTAGACTTTAACCTTCATCAGAAAAGACAACTAAAAGATAATAAAAACCGCTTGTTTCAGAATTTAACGATACAAATACAATAACAACTTGGCTTACCTGCAAAAGAAGGGTTCATGTCAGTCACTGCTACGGCACACAATTACTATAAAGAACAAATAACTGAAATATTTATAAGACGAACATGACATGTATGTGTATATGTTTATAAAGCTACTGAAGTCAATACAAATCTATCTGTTGAATTTTAGTTCTTTTATATTTTTGTTTTTTTTTTGTGTAGAATAATTCCTTGTTATCAATAATACACCTTTATGCATCACCAAATCAAGTTTTATTTTTTGACTAATTAATTATATTATAATAAATTTTACTTAAACCTTTGGTATCTGATTTAGAGTTTACGCTTTTCGGATTTTTCTGAATTTCAATCATTTCTATATACTTTTTTTTTGATGATTTTCCGTACGTAGGATTTTTACGTTTTCATAGTCGAAAGTATGGTTATTATTTGCCATATGATTGGACAAAGCCGTTCTATTTTTTTGTCATACTTGTGCCCATTTAACCGATTTTTTAAGAGTTGACTTGTTTGTCCAATGTATACGCCGTTACAATCATTGCATGGGATTTGATACACAATGTTACTCTTTTTTTTTGGGGATTTTTGCTTTAAACTACTAAAATTGTTTTTAAAAAGATTAAATCCTTTATCGCAACTTTAATGTTGTGTTTTTTAAATGTATTATTAATTTGTTCTGACAACCGGGAATGTAGGGTAGAGAAAGGTAGTTTTGCTTATTTACATTGGTCTTCGGTTGGCATTTATTATAGAACATATGAATGCGTTTTTGAAAATTTTATTTATTAAGTCGTTTGGATAATTATTTAGTCTAAGGGCTTGTTTTGCTTCTTTCTATAGATTTTCGCGAAATTCCGGGCTGGATAATTTAATTGCTCGATCAGCGAGGCCAATAATTACTGATTTTTTGGGAAATGGGATGCTGAGTTAAAATTAAGGTATCTGGAAGAATGTAAATAAGCAAAACTACCTTTCTCTACCCTACATTCCCGGGTTGTCAGAAAAAATTAATAATACATTTAAAAAAACACAACATTAAAGTTGCGCATAAAGGATTTAATCTTTTATATATATATATATATATATATATATATATATATATATATATATATATATATATATATATATATATATATATATATATATATATATATATATATATATATATATGGGATTGTTTTTGCCGCGAAATTATCTGATTGGCATTAAGCTAAAAAGAAATGATTATTTAAAATAAAGGTTTTAGGGATGATGCTGATAGATCACTTTATTATAATAAGCTCCAAAGTTCTGGTTGGTACCTAGTTTTCTATAACGATGGCATCCCACCGTTGCATGTCTGTGCTTGACGTCAGTTGTAGGCAAGTGTACCCTGTGATCAACTCTTTTTTATTTTTTTTTGCTTTTATATAGAAACAGACAAGCTGTGGTGCCGGTAATCGGAAGAATGACATATTAATAGAGCACTACGTCTTTGGTTCCGAACTATTTTTTTTACCGTAACAGTATTCATAAGTGTAAATAGTGCTGTTTAAACAACATACCGGGCAAACTAAATATTAAAGTCACCGAAAATACCTAATTTAAAATCACTTAAGAATTGTAAACAATGAATAGGCGGATTTAGGTCACTCGATACAATGATACCGGGAACATAAAATTTAGAAAATATATTATATTAGCATAGTAACCAATAGTCTTTTTTCCAAAAACAAACCTTTTAGCTCCAAGTTTATTTTATAAAACAAAATAAACATGTCATTCCTTATTTATGGTTTAATTTAAATAATTGAAACGTTGTACGTGACCTACATAGAATGTCTCAAATGGACAGAGCTATACTAGATAGTGAAATAACACAGACACATAGTCCTTTTTTTAGATATTCCAAATGACCCTTTGTTATCTTCAGATACAGTGCCGGGGAACACAATGTTATATTTATTTTATTAAAATTAATGAAATTAAATAATTTTCCCTTTCCAGGTTCTATATAATAAATAAAATAAGACAAATTAAAAAATGGTTCCTTATCTTTTTAAAAAATATTCTGCGCTAAAATAGATTAATTATCTAGAAAAAAATTTAAGAATACCAATATAGTAAAATATCAATACGCATACTTTAGAAGCTTTTAGTGGATGTATTGTTGGCTTTGTTATTTAATTCTTGATCTGTTTTATTTATAAATTATTTGTTTTTCTAATAATTTTTTAGGTAAATATGCTTTTTTGGAATTTTTATATTTTATTGTTTTGTAGTTTTGTAATTTTTTTTCTGTAATAATGACTGGTAACTATATAGACAAATGCTGTACTGCAACTAGTTTTACAGGAACAGATTACTAGGCACGGTAAATTTTAAAATTATTTTATAAAAATATTTGTTTACGACCCTTTTTTGAAAAGCTCAAATATTTTTATTAGAAGGGTGGCTAAAGTATGACTTTGTTAAGAAATCTGTTGTAAAATAACAAAACTGCCGCGCAAGTAACTAAAGTAAAAATTAAAAGTAATTTTAATCAATTTTAGAGCGACAGCTCAATAGTAAAGCGGAATTTATCTTTACGGGTACCTGCATCTGGATCTTGGAGGTATAAATGGCTGCTCGAAGTTGCAAAGTTTTTCGAACAGCAGTTTATACCTCCGAGATTCATTTCGAGAAGGGTAACTCGGATTCGGGTACTTTTAAATGTAAATTCCGCTATAGGCTTAAAAAACTCTGTTATTCCATGGATTATTTGCTTTAGCGGTTTATTTTTATTAGTTTAATTATTTTACGAGGTTTTTAGGGAAAAATTAGTTTATTTAAAAAAATTGTACAAATTTTTCAAACTTTTATAATTAAATAAGTAAATACATAAAATAAAGTACCGTTCCCTTTAGAAAAACTTTAAATTATAAGCTACAATTTAATTTCAGTTTGTGGAGAAAAGCTAGATTGTGTAGATGCGTTTGGTGTAACTGTACCGGGTGACCATTCGAAAACTATCACCTCCCTTGACTTTTTTATTTAAAGTTTCTTAAAAAAATGTTTAATATAAAAGTTGTAGGGGCAAATTTAAAAAGTTTAAACATAATTTTGAAAATTATACAGGATGCATCATAAAGACGTGGCAAACTATAGTTATGATTTTTTAAATAGGACACCCTGTATTTGACTTGATATTTTAATTCTGCTTAAAATTTTAAGCATTTTTTGTATACAACACTATAGGCCTAAATTCATTAGTTTTTGAACTGGGGAAGTTTAAAAGTTGTGTTACTTGCTTTGAAATACAGTAAAAAGTTTGCAGTAGGCCATATCTGTCGTCATGACAGTTTAAGGTGACATGTTTTGTTTTGAAAAATCTAAATAATTTGTAATAAAAAATGGTTTATTTCAAAGAAGAAAAACAAAAAATTATTTTCTTATTTATTGAAAATAATTTTAACGCTACTACTACTGTTCGTGCGTATGCAGCTCGACATCCTTATGGAGCCGTTCCTACAAGACACACCTTAAAAGCATTTTTACAAAATTTAGAACAACTTCAAATCTCGATAGAAATAAATCGGTGCATCCAAATGATGAAAATATGGATTTAAATGTTATCCTACATTTCGTGGAAAACCCCAACAAGTTAGTTAGAACTGCTTCAAAAGACTTGCAAGCTTTGCATGGACCACAAAAATACGGACGCGAGTAATAAGTAAGGTTTTAAAACAAAGTAAGTTTAAACCTTTTAAATACCATAAAGTTTAAAAACTCACACACGCTCAAAAGAATCAAAGACTAAATTTTTGCAATTTGATGTTGAACAGACTAAATAATAACAAAGACTTTTTTAAAAATATATTATGGACCGATGAATCCAGTTTCTCGACAAGTGGAATGCCTAACAAACAAAACGTTCGGCATTGACAGACTGTCAATGTGTGGTATAGCATATTGGGAAATCGCATAATAGGACCATATTTTTTTGAAGGTAACTTGACCGGTAAAGTATATTACGAATTTTGGAGGAACGAGCTTTCACACGTGCTGGAAAATTTGCAGATAAGGCATTATCGCAGTTTAGTTTTCCAACCTAATGGAGCTCCACCACATGTTGTTTGACAAGTAAAAAACTTATTAGATGAAAATTATAATGAATGGATTGGACGAAACGTGACAATTCATTGGCCAGCTAATAGTCCGGATCTGACGCCAATGGATGGGGGGATATATAAAAAATTTAATTTACCAACAGGACCTAGGTAATACTGATGTCATAAAAAATATTATTAGGCATAAAATTAAGAATCAAACAAATTCTCGCTTCATAAACAATTCAATAGCACACACGATGGAAATTTGTTACCAAGAATGCAGGACCAGGGGGATAACGTAAAGTGGTGTAATATGTTATCTTAAATTATTACCGGTTTATTGTTGTGTGTTGTGTAAACTTGAGTTTGTTACACCAGCATTTATTATTTTAATTATTCAATTTTTAAACATCTTTAGTTCGAAAACCAGTTAATTTAGGCTTATGGTGTTTTATATAAAAAGTGAAGAATTTAATTTTTAAAAACTACAGGGTGTCCTATTTAAAAAATCATAACTATGGTTTGCTACGTCTTTATGATGCATCCTGTATAATATCCAAAATAATGTTTGAACTTTCCAAATTTGCCCCTACAGCTTTCATATTAAACATTTTTTTTTGAGAAACTTCAAATAAAAAAGTCAAGGGAGGTGGTAGTTTTCGAATGGTCACTCGGTATAGATATACCTAATCAAACATACCTAACCAGTATTAGGTAATAAAAGTCCTAAAGTTAACGACGCCGCTGGTTTGCGTGACCGTCAGTGTATGTCCCGGGTTCGATTCACAGGAAGAGTTTCCGGCCGGCCAGAAGATAAACGAGCGTCGTCGGAGTCGGGCCAGACACGCACGTGGCTGGGCCACCCGTTTTCATAAATTTCCACATAAGAAAACAAGGTTAATGCTATGCAGGGCGACCAGATTCTAATCGAAGCCGCACCGCCGAGACCTGTAATGTTTTAGGATAACGGAATTTATTTAAACCATTATAGTTATTATTAGTAATTATGTCGCCATGATAAAATACTTAATACATTACTCTTAGTTGAGACAACTTTGTATAATTTAATCATCAACCTAAATATTTCGTTGCGTCTCATATTTTATAAATTTTATTTGGGTATTATTAATTAAGAGTCGTTTTACATGTAGAGAATTCTAACGAAAATTATTAATTTTGATAAGAGTTTTTATAGAATTTTTGGCATAAACATTTAAAAGGTTTTGTAATATTTGAAAATTTTTTGTGCGCGTGCCCCAACTTTCGCCTTGTTTTTCCGCATTTTATTTACAAATGTATGAACACTGCATAAGTTTATAAAAAATAGCAATAAAACGAGTTATAATAGTTATATTTTTAAAAACAGTTTAGTTTAGATTATTGTGCATAATAATAAAATAATAATACAAATATTTTAATTAAAATATATAATAATTATCTATAAGAAAAGGGGCCAAAAAACGTTGTTGTCATGGAGTATGCCGCTGTGATACGCGTAGTAAATTCTTTCAAAAGAATTTAATTTATTTTACTAGTGTTTCAAAGTCTTGTTTTAAATATCGCTGAAACCTTATAAAAAAAGTAAGCAAAATCACTTAAAAAATTTGACCCAAATGTGCTAAATGCGATTTGTGGGTGAAGCGGTGCGTGGACGAGGTAATGGTCAATTCCAAGAAATTGATAATGTTTATAAAGACACATATATTTCTTTACTTTATTTTAAAGGAAATTGTGGCCTAACAACAAATATCAGTTGTTTAAAAAAGAAAACTAGTGATAAGGTAATATATTTAATTAGTTATAAATATAACAGCTCGCTTCATGATATCAAATAATACATTTTGTCGTAGGTAAAAGTTACTAGAACGTCGCTAAAAACATAAAAATAAGAATTATTTTTTCTTTTTTGTAATTAATTTTACTTCCCTAGTAGCATTTTTTCGACGCCACAACGTTGCCAAACGCAACGCAACGTTGCATTGTGACGTCGTCACAACCGTTGAGACAACTCGCTTTTATACCAATTTGAAAGAGATTTTTTTGGTTGCCACAACGTTGCGCAGTTACTACCAGTTCATTTTGTAAACCTTTTTACAACCTTTTAAAGTTACTAGTTTTTAGACAGGTAGACGCCAACGCACCGACGAAACGAATAGTTTTTTTTTACAAAGGCAGAAAACTTTACTGGACTACTCCAAAAATTAAACGGCATTAATCTAACTTTTAAACAAATGCCATCTTATTAATTTGATGCTATAATTTAGCAATATTATTATTGTTGGAATATAAAGAACTTAGTTGGGGAATTTACACATACCTAAATCACAAGCAAATGGTAGTTTACTGTCAAAACATAATATTTTAGGCCCAAATAACAAGCGCGCCTCCAATTTGTAATCATTTTGAAAAAAAAATTGTATTAATTATTTTGCAAAAAAATATAAAAAATCTTACTACCAAAATGTGATGAAATGTTTGGAAAAATGGATTATTATTTATTATTTTGTTCTTTGGGTCATTGCCCTCGAAATAATAAGGTTTGAGAAAATGACGTCTAGATTTATGATCAACTCACACTGACTCATAGTTACAGCCCTGCACGGAAATAGGACCAAGTTTTGAACTCTTCTCTCTCTGTCTCTCTTTTCAGGAGTGTAGTATACTAAATTTTGTATGTCAACCATCGGAGATGAACAAAACCATATAAAGATGAGGATACGGATGATGGTTTAAATAGCCCTAGCACGCAGACCAATCCCTAGTCCTACAGGGAATACTGTGGGACACGAAGAAAGAAGAAGAAAACCATACATAACCTATTTCTATTTAGTTTGTGTTTTGAATTTTACTTCTTGAATTGAATAATTATAATAATTGAAAGCTGGAAACTGGAAAGTATTTAGAAGAAAACAGAGTGCAATTTAGTGCAATGGAAGGACATTTTAAAGTCGTCCACATATTGGAACTAAACGAAGTGTACCGGTTCCACATTGTTGGTGTTGGAAGCCTTTCAGCACCCAATGCAACATTTTTTTTGCGCCTTTAAAATGTGGAAGAACATTTAAAATCCTTGTATCTTTTTTTTTTTACTTTCTCTTTATATTAAACGAAATTTAAAATAAAATAAGAGATATTTAATATTTTCGGACATTTTTTTTTAAACAAAAACATAGGTAAGGTTCTTTTTTTTTCTTCTTTTCTGGTGGATTTCTGATGTCTGAAAAAAATATGTAAACGTGCCGATACGGACGACTCGAAAACGTTGTTCCTACTTTAGTTTTTAAAGCGAAAAAACTACGCGTTGGCCGGTCGTCACCTTTAGGCACAAATTTTCACTGTAATCTTCTGTAGTTAAAAAAACGTTGTAAAAACTACCGAACTCAACCATAATTGCCACACCAGTTTGGCCCGTCGAAGTTGTGTCGAAAATTGAGGTCGTTGCAGATGTGACTATATTTTGCACTAAAAACAACGTTGCGGGGAGTGCAAATATCAGTAACCACAACTTAGACGACTACAAATTGTTACTTGGGTTATTACCATAACAAGTAGAATTCAGTTCGAATTGTAATCTAAATTAATATTATCCAATTATCCTAACCTCACAACTAGTTCGACTATATTTCCTCCTTGAGGACGACCACTTCAACCATCGTCGTAACTGAAAACAATAGTTGTGCTTCTACGGTAGGATGCACTAATGAAGCACCATCAATCAATTTTTTATTTAATTGCACCTATATTGATTAATATTGATGCTTGTTACCCAGTCATATTTATAAAAGTGCGCTTGCGCTGAGCATACCCTTAAAAGGCATATTGTACAATAATCTGCGTTTAATCCTTATGGTAAATTTCAGTAAAACAACTGTTAGATATCATGTGCAAAAACGCTGATATTGTAAAGATTTGCCAATGAATTAGCATTACATAACAAGGTCAAAAGTTTATTAAACAATTTTTATGTTCTTTAAATTATATTAGGTGAAGCAGTGGTGACTCTAGGATTTTCATAAGTTTTATTTAAGACATGGGATCCACACCAAATATATACCACGTAAATAATTTTTATTTATTTTGGAATTTGCGTTAATAAAGTTTTTTTAGCTCCTCCAGGATTTTACAAAACTAATCCGGTTTTTATTTTTTTTTCGTAAATCTGATCAAATTTTATCGTTAAATCCCAATTTACGCAAAAATATCTGCATTTTTTTTAAACCGAAGAAGTTTACAAAACTTACACAAAGAAATTGTTGAGTTAAAAAATTCATTAGGTATATTTTTGGAGTGTGTCCTGTCTTAATTTCTGGATAAAACTTTTAAAAAATCTTAGAGCCGCCACTGAATGTATGTACTTACTTTTGGTACAAAAAGTGGCTACAAAAAAAACGGAAGGGGCCACAGCACCTTTTTTTAAAGAGAGAAAACATCAGTGACCTACATTTAGTTTCAACAGGGACACAGATTTATAGATAATCATAAATCTGTTACGACATTTATTCTTAAAATTAATAAATAGCTTTATATTCTAATCATTGTTATAAAGGGTGGTCGGTAATGAATGCACCAAAAAGCAATCCTAGTTTAAACCCGTGAAAATAACGATGTTGAACCAAATATGCTTTAGTAAAATGTCGCTCATTAAAGAAATAAAGTTTAATTTTTGAAATTGTTATTTTTCTATAGCTCAAGTTGTTTTTTAGATATCAACATGAAAACTAAGGATGGGGGGTTTTGTGGGGATAAAGAATATTATTTTATTATACTATTTGACATAAAGTGTAAATTACGTTAGTTACACCATATTCACACGCTGTTTTATGCTATAACTCTCTTACTATTAACGTTTTATTATTTTTTATAAAAGTATGTTATAAAGTAATGATTTTTAAGAAAAAAAGGTGTACCACATTTATTTCGGTTGAACAAACCGTTTTCGAAATATTTGCATTTAAACTCTCTATTGCACAGTCAAATCATGGGATCTCAAACAGTTCGTTAAGAATCGCGTAGGCTATGGATAAGAGATGAACATAGTGATGTATACTAAAAATATGTCAGGCATATTGACATTAGTTTAAACATTCATTAATTTAAATGAAAGGTCTTAAATCCTTAAGTAAAATCGGATTAACTTCAAGTAATTAATATGCCCCGGCATAATGAATATTCCGATAGTGAAATGAGAGATATGATTTGCATCAATGCTCAAGTAAATTATGTGTAATCTGAAATTCTGAAAGTAACTTCAAATTTTTAAACAAAAATTGACAGATAAGAAAACCTATTTGATTTAATAAAAGCTATGTTCCAAGACCTCAAAAATTTTTTGGTTCGATTTTCGACTTAATAATTTCCGTAATAATTTTCGTATGTATAAAACAACTCTAAAGGGTTTTGGAGATGTTTAGCAAACATTAACAAATAATTCAGTCTTCCAGGCTCGCGTTTTACGATTATCGCGGGCTTTCGCGCCGCGAGTGTAGAGCCATTTTAAGAGAATATTTTTTTTGTTCGTTTTCCTTTAAAATCTTTTGTTAGTTAAAAAAATATATGAAGTTTTCACCTGCTGCGGTTTGAAGCTATTTTATCTTAGTAAATACGGTTGATAAATATTTATGTTTGTGATTAAAACTACCAGACGGAAACGAAAACACTTTTTGGCTCATATTTAAAGTTACATGTTTCAAAGAACATAAAACGTTTTTAAACACAGCTTAAAATACAAAATAAAAGTACTCTCTGCCTAACTACATAATTTTGCCTACTAAATATAGGTTGCAAAATTTTAGAATAGAGAAACTTTACTGTTTATCTTAATTAGGGATTTGTCACAAACTGCCCAAAGGTACTTTTTGGATCCTAAAATAACTTTTTATATCCTTGGCTCGTAAACTTCAGAATATTTTTAATTTTTTATTATTCATTACTAAGGTACAAAATTAACATAACAATATAATTTGGTTTTATTTTACCAAATTAAAAAAGGTACATTTAGTAAAAGCATAAAATTAAAGTTTAACCATCTGAAATAATGTAGGTCATTCTTTAGTCTGTTATGTAATTTAAGTAAGGCAACTTAAAAAAATAATAGAAAGTAAAAAAATTAGTAAAATAATGGTCAATGTAAAACGAAACTTAGAAAGACTGTTAAATTAAAAATCTACAATCTATAAAATGTTTAAATTTATTTTAATCAGTAAGTACTTTATTATAAAATATTTGATGTTTAGCTTTAAAAAATTTCACAACAATAAATTATAAAAATTATATGTAAGGAAATGTCCTGTTCTTATAAACTGTTAACCTTAAGTTTAAAATATGTTTGTATTATTCTATCCAAACACATTAATGGGTTGAACCTTAACATTTGTTAAAACTGTTTTATTATAGTTTATAATAATATTCAAATAACGCTTTAATGCTTTTACTTATAACGACATTCTTAATAATGGCTGCCCAATTATTTTTAAGGATGTGTGTGATTCTCATACTAGTAATTGCAAGTATTAGCACTAGCTTAACCAGCATACCATTAACAAAATTTATAATCGGGTTTTTAATAACCGCTATCAAATTAATAGTAATAAATGTACAGTGTGTCCCATTTTGATCTTCCTCTATGGGAAACTTAGAAACCATAATAGATAAGGAAAATATAAAGTCACAAAACGACAAAAAATTATATATTTTTTAAATATTCAAAATTAAAGTACTTACTACGATAACTTATAAAAAATTGTGTTATTTTATTGTTTATTTTTAATAAAAAAGACCCTGAGAATCTGCAATTCGTTTTTTCGGATCTGTAATAACAAAGCTACAGAGCCCCATCAGAAAGTAAAAAAATAATAACCATGCTGTATTTACAAAACTGTTAGCAATGGATTTACCTGTTTATATATATATATATATATATATATATATATATATATATATATATATATATATATATATATATATATATATATATATATATATATATATATATATATATATATATATATATATATATATATATATATGTATATATATATATATATATATATATATATATATATATATATATATATATATATATATATTTATATATATATATATATATATATATATATATATATATATATATATATATATATATATATATATATATATATATATATATATATATATATATATATATATATATTTGAATTGTTTTCATTCCGGGAGTTATCCTTTGTCATTTGTATTTCTTGCCGAATTTTTGCCCACCAATCGACAACGAACTGAAGAAGAAAGGGAGAAGTCAAGCAGATGTCCCAAATTCACGGTTTCCCAAGATCCTTTTGGGATGTACCTCTCAGACCAATAGTCATTCTTACAACTCACCAACCCAGAAACTGGGGGAAATACCTAGCCAGCATCTCCAACCTCTAACGAAAAAGCTGACTTTATGTTAAAAATTCAGTCCACTTTACACAAATACTCGAAAAACCCTAAAATTTTGACAAGGACGACATAATCGCCAGCTTTGACAAAATCCTTGTATCCAAGCATACCAGTGGACGAAGCACCCAACAGATACATGACAACGAAGATCTCCCTAGTCATGCCCGAACTTGCAAGACATTGCCTAAAAAACGCATACTTTGTTTCTCCCAAACCTACCGCCAAACAGATGGAGCAGCAATGGGATCTTCCCTCTCCCCAGTAGCCAACATGTTTATGATTTACTTTAAAAAGAAAGCCATGATACAGCGGGCCTAAAGCCAAAACTATGGCACAAACATGTTGATGACGTATTTGCGATGGCCCTTTGGCAAGGAAACCTGCTAGGCTTCCTAGATCATATAAATTCATCCACCAGAGGATCCAGTTCACAGTGGAATTTGAAGAAAACAACCAACTACCATTCTGGATTATTTGGGCCTAGGAAAAACCAAGTTACAACATACGTCACAGAAAACCCACTCACACCAACAGGTACTTGAACGCCAACCATCACCATCCATCGCAAATACGGAGTTGCCACTACGTTAATTTCCAATCCATCAAACTGACTGAGACAGTAACAAAAAGGGAAGAACTTATTAACATAACAAATGCTCTCAAACAGAACGGCAAAAAAACACTAATTAAGCGAATCAAACCAGGTCCAGCCCAAGAAACAAAACCCCTTTTGGAAAAAAAGTAAGAACCATCCTTCCCTACATCAAAGGCACCAGGACAAAAAGGGCTTTCAAAAATAAAAATTTCCACAGCCTACAAAACCCCCAACAAACCATTGGATCCCACCATAAAAAAAACCCAAGGACAAAATAAAACCCGAAAATGAATTTTAAAAGCATCTCATGGGTACCTGTCAAAAACCTAATAGGACAAACAAACAGAAGAATTTCGGCTAGACTGGAAGAGATAAATTAGAATTCGTAACAAGCAAACGACTTCTGCACTGTTTCAACACCATCTAGAAACAGGACACCAAATAGACTTCAACAGCTGCAAACAGTAGCTAAACTAAAACCATTTAAACAAGGCTAATTCGTGAAGCCATAGAAATTCAAAAAAAGTGGAGGACTTAACAAAAGAGACGACCCTTTACACCAAACAACTTGGAAGACAAATTTTGCCCTCAGTCAATCTTTGACACCAGTTAGACAGCATTGAAAATGCCAAGTGCTATCTGGAGAAACCGCCTGCAAGGAATACAAATGACAAACGGATATACTCCCGGAATGAAAACAATTCACATTCATCTATCCGTAAACTCTACGAACTAACACAAAATTAAAATATATATATATATATATATATATATATATATTATATATATATATATATATATATATATATATATATATATATATATATAAATATGTATATATGTATATATGTTTTTATATATATATATATATATATATATATATATATATATATATATATAATATATATATATATATATATATATATATATATATATATATATATATATATATATATATATATATATATCATTTCGCAGCTTTATTCAACCATTTCCTTAGGTTTTCCTCCTTCATACAATATACCCGTTTCCGGGCCCCCTTTTCTCTTTTGGTTTTAAACGGGCCCAATTTGTTTCTGCGAGTTTCCTAATGTCATTCCCACCAGGTTTTTCTTTTAGGACGCCCTTTGGTACCAAAATTTGTAATTTTGGTGGTCCACCTATCATCTGTTCTTTTTGCCGGTGTCCTGCCCTGCTATTTAAGAAATTCGTTTCGTTGATCACATCTATTACCCGGGTTCTTTTGTTCCGCAGGGTCTCTCCCCCATTCCCAGCATGTTGCGTTCCATTGATCGTTGTTCTATCTGGGTTTTTTTTGTAATAAATTGTTTTAAGTGTTCAGGTCTCCCATGCATAGTATAGGTCATAACTGGTTGTTGGCAAATGCTTTCTTTTTTTAGTAGGAGTGGCATTCTGGATTTGAATATAACTGAATTTCACCTTTGCCTCCATTCGCTTGGTTGATTTCCCGGTGATAGGATCCCCAACTATGTATTAAGTGGCCCAGGTTTATGTATTCTCCTACTATTTCCAGATTTGTGTTATTTATTGGAATGTCTTGCTCATCTGCCAGTTCGTTGTACATTATTTTAGTTTTTGCTAAATTCATTTTGAGACCTACTTCGTTACTAGCCGCATTTAGTTCATTTATTTGTTGCTGTAGTTCTGTATTGGCAATTAGAACTATGTCGTCTGCGAATCTTAGATGGCTAAGGTATTCTCCATCGATTTGCAGAGCTTTGGTGGTTCAGTTAAGTTTACGAAAGATTTCCTCTAGTGTTGCTGTTAACAGCTTTGGAGATATTGCGTCTCCTTGTCGTACTTCTTTGCTAGTGGGAAATTCAGGAGTTAGTTTCTTGTATATCACAACTCCGGCTTTTGGCTTCTTCATATATATTCGCAAGAGTTTCTATATAAGGTTGGTCGATCCCCTAATTTGTTAAGGCTTCCATTATTGCTTTTTGATATATCAAGTCGAAAGTTTTCTCCAAATCTATAAATGCTAGAGCTAGTGGTAGTTTATATTCTTTGGTTCGGCTGATGATTTCCTTTAGCGTTTGTATATGATCAATGGTGCTGAAGCCACTTCCAAATCCCGCTTGTTCTTGTGGTTGTGCAGCATCTAATATGTTGTGACTTCTATTGTTTAAGATGTTCGTGAATATCTTGTATATTATTGATAATAGATTTATTGCTCTGTAATTTCTGATGTCCTCTTTGCTGCCTTTTTTGTGGATTAGTATTGTTTCGTGACACCCTATATAAAAACACAGAATTAACTGGAAGAATTTTTTTACTACAGGATGTAAGGAAAGTGTAAAATGGATGTCTTCAGCGCCCTCAGGATAATCCGCAATGGCCGTCGAAAAAGGGAAAAACTATGGTAACCTATTTTAAATAAATTATTAACCTAAATAAAATAACTCTAACTTTTTACATTTCTATTAACTCAACACTAACTAAAGTTCGTAACAGTATTAGGCTGGCGCAATTCCAGATTTGTGATATATGTCTTGTTGGTATATACATTTTACCTTGTCATGTCATTTTCTACTTCCTCCACAAGAACTTCTAAGGTGTCGTCTTGCAGTTGGGGTAAACTCTTTTGTTTATATGTCTCCGGGGCTTTATATAGGTCACTGTAGAATTGGGTTATCAGGCTTATTATGTCTTCCTTGTTTGTTATTCGGACATTGTTGTTTGTTAGAGCGATTATTTGCTTTTTTCCATTAATGAGGGTGTTCTTCTAGGTATTCCCGTTTTCGATTGCAGTTTGTACAAATTTTTCGATATAGTTTTTAATGTCTTCTGCAATTTTCTTTCTTATTGTTTTACGTAGTTCGGTGTATTCTACTCTATGTATGTTACTATGTATTTTTATTTGTCGTCTTTTTGTTAGGAGTGCTTTAGTCTCGTTTGAAAGTTTCTCATGTCGGTTTTGTACCTCTTTGACGCAGCTTAGTACCGTTTCTATAAGCTATCATGAGTATACTTCTTGGTCGTGAAGCTTGTTGTTTAATATATTTTCGGACTGATTGGATTTTTTTTTAGATTATCAGTGGTTGGTGTGTCTAATACTACCTTCGCTCTGATTAATCTATGATCACTACCAGTTTAAAACTTGTTAAGAACGCTTACATCCTTTATAGTGCCTGTTAGTCAAGAAAAAGTCTATTTCATTCTTCGTTTCTCTATTAGGTGCTTGCCATGTCCATTTCCTATTTTTGTTCTTCTTGAAGAATTTATTAGCAATAAATAGGTTGGTGGGCGTATTGTCCAAGTCTTTCCCCTCTATCTTTTTATTTCCCCATTCCAAATTTCCCTAGCAGTTGCTCTTGTCATTGTTGTTTCCCAATCTTAGTATTGAAGTCTTCTATCAAGTATTTAAAGTAGTAGTTGCTGTTATTCAGAACTTGACTGATTTCGTTATAGAATTCTTCTATTTCTTCATCCGAGTGGCTGATTGTTGAAGCGTAAGCTTGCACAATTTGTACGCAGTATTTTTTCGATATACGAAGTGTTAGGCTTGCCACTCGATCTGAGATGCCCGTTATGTCTACGACCCTGTTTTTCCATTCTTTTTTAATTAAGAATCGCTACGCCACTTGTCCTTCCTGTCAGTGTTCCTTTATGGTATAAGCGTTGCCTGATTTAAGCTCGAATAGTTCCTCTTCTTTCCACCTTACTTCACTGAGACCTATGACGTCTCACTTGATATTTTTTGCCTCTTTCTTCAGCTCCATTACTTTACCCTAGTTTAATAGTGTTCGGCAGTTGTATGTTGCTACGAATATAAATAGCGATGTTGCTTTGTGTGGCTAGTGGCTTAGACCCCGCGGATTCCTAGCACCCTCTACCTTCTGGCTGGTTCCCGCAGCCTACCCGCTTTGGAGCCATTTGGGCCTACGGAAAGCCAATTTCTTTGTCCGTTTATTATGCAGGGGTTATGAGACTACCTTACCACGCTGTCTCAATGCGGGCTGGTGACCATCGTTAATAAGAAACTTTAAATTTAGAGGATTATTATCATTTTCTATTTCCATATAAATATGTAACATTTTGTGTAAAGTTATAAAGTAAGTATTTAAAATATTCTATAAAGATATAAAATTAAAAAAAGAAACAGTAAAATCACCAGTAAGTTAAAATATATTATTAAACGTTAAAACAAAACGTTGATTATAAACCAAATTACGGTGATCTTTTATCTAGTATAACCTTTATTTACATAAGTTTTAGATGGAATTCTAATTTTAGTAATTAACATATCACACCCTTAAATTAGCCTTAAAAAGGAACCTAATTGGGGTAAAGAATTAATATTTCAGGAGTTGTTTTTAATCAGCGTTTGCACAAGAAGGTGCTGACAGTGCTGTTATTAACTTTTGGGGGAGGATTTTTAAATAGGCGGTCGGGGGTTAAAAGAGATAGGGTAACGGGTTTATTGTCTTCAGGTAGATAAAGTTACGAAGAGCAAAGTTTAGAGTCCGTAATTTCCTTTACGTTAATATTCTTATGTTTTAAATGTTTTTACAAAACTTTTGGACAAATATTTTTGTTCTTTTTTTATTTCAAAACTAAAGTTGCTATTTTAGTTCCTCTAAGTGTGGCAACATTTTTTTAACAACTTATGCAGTCTCTTTTTCCAAAAAAGTTACTGAAAACTTTGTATGCGAAATATTGATCGGGCTATTGTTTGTTATTATAATTATATTGACATTTTTTTTTAATACACCGAAATTTACTTGATTAAAATAATCATTCTTAACGTAAATCGTATTATGAGAGCTAAATTTTAAAATGCAATAATATACTAAATCAGCTCAGCCGATACTCATAATTTTTTTTTAAATGTTTTAGAACTATGGGCTATATTTATACTATAGAATTTAAGTCAACAACTTAATTAGTTGTGACCCTTGGGATGCGTCCCTGGGTGTAACTCAAGTCTTACCACTTTTGTTCCATATTTTTTAATATTTTATTATACAGGGTGTTCGGAAACAACATCAGGAAACTAAAGGTAGTGATTCTACATTAAAAAAATATTAGTAAGTTATGTGAGAAAATGTCGAAATTTCCAGCATTACTTAGAAACAGGGATGTAACATATCATTTTTTGTTTAACTTTTTTGACATGTTTATTTTATTGTTTAACCGATTTAGTTGATATTTGGTATAAGAAACAAGTTTGGTTGACTTTACAATTCTAAGAAATTGGTTATTTTTTTATTTCGCTAGAGGGAACTTTACCTGAAACATAATATTAATTTCCTTTATAACATTTCTATTTCAACAGATATTCTTAAACGGAGTATAACATGATAAAGGTAATTATAAACTTGAAAAATAATGTTGTCCTGATTAATGTCATAAATCCTTACCGTTCAGCCAGAAAATCGACATGATTGCGGTAAAGTTAAATTACGTATGTAACTGATTTCAAACGCATAAAAACTTTGAAGTCGATTTTCTGGCTGGAGAACATTATTTTTTAAGTTTATAATTACCTCCAACATGTTATACTCTGTTTGAAGATATATGTTGAAATAGAAAAGTTATAAAGGAAATTAATGTTATGTTTCAGGTAAAGTGCCCTCTAACGGAATTAAAAAATAACCAATTTGTTCTTAGAATTGTAAAGTCAACCAAACTTGTTTCTAATAACAAATATCAACTTAATTGGTCAAAGAATAAAATAAATATGCTAAAAAAATTAAACAAAAAATGATATTTGACATCCCTATATCTTGGTAATGGTGGAAATTTCGACATTGTCTCACATTACTTTTTTTTCATGTAGAATCACTACCTTAAGTTTCCTAATGTTGTTTCCGGACAACCTGTATACAGAAGATAATCAAAAAATTATTATCTGTTTGTAGATATTAATTGATTTTTTTTTGTTTTGTGGCCTCGGGCTCTACCCATTTAGCCATGATTATATGGAGATTATTTATAATTTTTTTTTTATTACAAATCATTTATGATATGGTTAAAATACATATTAAAAAGACAAGGACACTCATTTCACGCCACTGGGGTCTGTCACAGAGACTTAACATTGACAACACAGTGAAGTCCACGAAAAGGATTGAATATGTGTACAAAGGAGTTAGGTTTAAATCTGTATTCTTATTTAAGTAAGTTTAAGGAAATTTAGAAATATTTTTTCAGTGTGAGGTTTATTTGTGACAAGGGTCATAAGCGATGAAACGTTTAATGGAAGGAGGTTATATTTGCATAGTTCTTTGAAAAGAAAATTTGCAGCCTAAGTAGTTAACTTGTAAAAAAAGGGTCTGTGATTTGGATTGTCTACGGACTGAGCGTCACACAGCGTAAGATGAATCCTCTAATTTAAGTTTGTAGAGGTGTTTTCTAAAACTACCATGGTTTACTAAAAATCTAAAGTACGATATGTAAATATGACTAGGTAAATTAATCCTAAACAAGGGCGGGTTTTTGGAAGATTCTTATTAATAGATGTATAATGTTTTGGATTATTGGCTGCGTACAACTTGTAGGTGTTTTTCCAAATATTTTATTTATAACTGTTGGCGTTAATTCAGTAATTCTTATAGAATTATACCTACCTGGGGGTATGTAGTAGCTTGGGTATGTCACAGCAATCCGTACTGCATATTAAAATGTCAGCAAAACTATGATTGATATTGGTCGTGGAGAAAAAAAACTTTGATGTAAAATAGGAATAAAGTTGGTATCTCTACTGAGCGCTGAAGTAGCACAGCATTAAAATGTCAGTAAGAAAGAAAACTGGAAAGGCAAGCATAAAGTTTAGGTAAAATACCATTATAAGTAAGTTTGTTAAAGTATTGCCGAGAAATTTTTTAGGCACTTGTATTACTTACGAGAAACAAATAGCTTTGAATCTCTTGTGACAGAATCTATATGGTCTGTCATGTATAATTTTGTGTTTTTCCACATGCTTTTAAATTTGAAAATTAATAATTTTTTTCCATAATTTTAGAAACAACTAAGAAAAAAAAGTACACTTTTGGCTTATTGCTTGGTGATAGGCTGGACATAGGCAAGCTATTAGCTACCGGAAAAAAACTAATGTCAGAAGAAATCCGAAAGAGGCAATAATTTGTTTTGTGATAATATTACGGATATGTATTTAAACTATTTAATTGAATTTCCATATTTTATAAAAAAATATATTTTTTTAAATTTTACTTATGTCAATTATACTTTTAATCTATAGCATTTTCTTCTATGTGTATCATACTTACATAATTGTTTTTTATTGTGATGTACTTTTATACATACCGGGTGGTGCGTCGGCGAGCGGAAAATAGGAAATCCCATGTAAATTTTAAGGGGGACAATTATTGGCTCCCCTGTACATTTTACAGAAAAAATGTAAGATAACTTTTTGAAGAGACCAATCTGACAAGCCCTCGTGCCAAGTTTCAAAACATTTTAATAAGCAAATCTTGAATTATTCAATTAAATGTAATTGCAAAATTACCAAATTTTCGATTCAGGTAAAACCAAACAGACACCAGTAAAATGAATATTGTCCCTAACATGACGAAAAGTGTCAATAAATCAGTCACAGTCGGTATTTGAAAAAATATGAATTATTCAATCGACGAAAAAGTATCCATAATTAAGTGGCATGATGCGGGAAACAGTTTTAGAGCAGTATCTGAAATGTTTTCAGTTTATTTCCCCACCAAGCCCAAAGTTACCGTAATAAATCATTGTAAATATTCAACTCAGGATATCAAAAATAAAACCAAAGAAAGAAAGAACAGAGATCTTAATATTCTACTGAGTGTAGAGGAAAACAAAATGGTTAGTACGAGGGTTCTTGGGCAAGAGGTAAATAAACATCATACAACGGTATTGCGCACTTTGAAAAAACACAAATATTATTCGTATAAATTCGAAAAACATCAAGAGCTGCAGGAAGGAGATAAAGAGCAAAAATGGCATTTTGTTTTGAAATGATGAAAAGAGCAAATAACGATAAGAATTTTTTAAGAAATATTTGTTTTACCGATGAATGTACATTCCCCTCAACAATCAACAAAATATTTAGAATTGCCGGTATTGGAGCCAAGAAAATGAACATCGCTTTGTTTATACTCTGACACAATATCCTAAAAAAACAAATGTTTTCGTGGGAATTATCGGGCACCATATCATTGGACCCTTTTTTATGACAGCAGAAACTTATTTGGACTTATTTCAAAATTAAATTGGACCCGCCTTGGAAGAAGTTGTTCGGGAAGATCAGATGATCTGATACCAAATGGATGGTTGCCCCGTTCATAATGCACCTATGGTTAAAGAGTACCTGGAAAATGCTTTTAACGCAATGATTTTCCAAAATTTAAATTGACTTCACCGCCTTATTGTTCAGGAAGATCAGATTGTCGACCAAATTTCGGTTGCCCTTCTATGCACTATGGTTAAAGAGTACCTGGAATATGCTTTTAACGGCAATGATGTTGGTCCACGGTACCGGATACTTTGGCCAGCCAGGTCACCTGATCTTTCACCGAATGGCTTCTTTCTGTGGGGTCACTTAAAAAGTGTCATTTATAAAAGTGTAAAATTTAAGAATTAAAACCAGCTACAAAACGCTATTTTGTTAGAATGTAATAAAATTTCGCAATATCAACTTAGCAACGTTAGAAATGAAACAACTGGAGGCTGGAGGAGTGTAGGAGTGTTTCAAATAAAGGGTGCTATAAACAAAACCATGTTAGAAATGAATTTTATGATCTGTTGAGATATTGTTTAGCTGTTAATGGGGGGTTGTTTGAATATTCGATTAATTAATGTTTTTATTTAATTCTCTAGTATTTTTAAACAAGGTATTGTATTTTATTTCATTTTATTTTTCCACACCTAGTAAAATATTAAGTGTTTAGTTCTCTCTTTTTTTGGATCTATTTTCGATCTTCTGAGTTAAACATTTACAATTATTTATTATGATGGCTTTGGGCTCAAATTAACTGACAATATGTTTAATGGTTAAAATGGACCAAATAGGCTTGGTGTGAAAATAAATTAAAAATATTTCAGATACTGCTATTGGTTTAAGTAAATTCTAGTATGATAAAATTATTTTTTTAATAATCGATAGTAATAATTATTGTTATTAGTTAAACTTAATTTTTGCATTAAATAAAAGGTTTGATAAAAAAATAATGTTAACGTGTCTTTTACTTTGAATGTAATGGTTGTGAGATTGATGAAACGAAAAAAACATTCCTTGTATTCGGCTGTACGTCAGATTTGACAAAGCCTTTTAACAAATTGTTTGCTGATGGCTGGTGTCTGTTTGGTTTTACCTGAACCGAAAATTTGGTAATTTTGCAATTACATTTCATTAAATAATTCAAGATTCGCTTATTAAGATTTTTTGAAACTTGGCAGGAGGGTTTGTCAGATTGGTGTCTTCGAAAAGTTATCTTTCATTTTTTTTGTAAAATGTACAGGAAAGCCAATAATAAGGGGGTTACCCTTAAAGTTTACATCGGATTTCCTATGTTCCGCTCGGAGACGCATCACCCGGTATATATTTAAAAAAAAATGTTATTTTTAAAAATACATGTATCGACATTAAAAAAATCTATTTTATTTCAGCTAATTGGACCTAAGCATAATTATCAAATTAAAATTTTCTACCAAGACTTTAGTTTAAAGGAAACTCGTGTAAATTGAGTTTGACGGTGAAAGTGTTTTCAGGCGACTCTCGGAAATAATTTGAGATGTAAAAGCGCAAAAAGCGGTCGGATTTTTAATTAACAGAAGGGTGTACAGTGTACACTATAAAAAAACCAAAGAAATATTTTTTTTGTTTAAATTATCCTCAGTCTTTTAAAAATCTTCTTTTATAATTTGCTTTTAATTAAAAAAGGTACAAATTAAATAAAAAATTAAAAACACATTTAAAAGGTTTAAATGCACATTTTAGAAATAGGATTAATTTTTATGGATCAAATATCCTAATGTGTTTTATAAGAAAGGTTACGGCTGGTATAGCATTTCTTTACTACGTAAGAAAATATCAAGGCTTATAAAAGACAGTACCAGTACAGTAAATAATTCGTATTGTTTAAAGTGATAGAATGGACAGTGCTAAAAGTCTTTCCCAAAAACAGAACACTTTATGAAAAAATGCAAATAAAATAGATAAAGTTAATCGTATAAGTAATATGAAATTGAACTTGGCTGACCAAAACAATTAATGCAGGTGAATAAAAAAGATCCTTAAATGAAGACAGGGCAAGAAGTCCACCACAATAATCGCCTTATAGGGAGAAACGTCTAAATTGTAGATATGTTCCATAGGTTTGTGGCAGATTCATGTATAAATCATTGGATACTTACTAACATGGGACCGCTTTGGACCTGCTCCCAGGGTATAGATCCAGTGCGTATACAGAATCAATTAACCCTTATGAACTTGTAGATTGCCTGAAACAAAATAAAGGAATACTTCAAAAATAACCACTAACAGTCAATATATTTACCAACGTTTCGATGTCAAGTCTACCAGCGTCTTCAAAATACAATAAATATAAAAAAAAATTCTATAGCTTATTTTATTATTTAAATTACCTTAGTATCAAGCAAATAAAACCAGCTATTTTTAAAATTAACTGATATTGTGGCCACTCTATTATCTTCATTTAATAAAATTTATACCCTCTTTTCTTTAATAGTTTATTTTGTGCTTATCATCAAATGAATATTAAAAGAATTTTGATTTGTAGAATTCTGTATTTTTAATATGGGTTGATGCTCTTTTGTGCGTTTGACTGATGATCTGAAAATTTCACATATAAAAAATATATAAAATTTAATACATTCACAAGAAATCTATTAAATAGCATTCTTTGTATTTTTATTTATATTGTAAGCTTGTTTTTTTTTTTTAATTAAATAGTGTTTTATGTTTTGGAAAAAGAACTAATGTTAAATTTATTTTTTATTTAATAAATTGTATTTAATACACCTAAAACCAATTAGATCACTACCCTTTTTATTTTTTAAAATATTTATTGTACCTATTACAAGAGCGTGTTATTCATGACATTCGTAAAAAAGGTTATGAAATATCTTATTTTTACATAAAAACTATAATAATTTTAACACGTTCAATTTTGCCAACGCGCCATGGGCGTTCAATTTACGTTACGTCCGGTCCCACCATAGATAACCTAACTTTAGATATGTAATCACTAACCGCATTTACGGCAAGTTTACGCGAGCGCGCACTAAACAAACAGTAAGGTTACCCAGCATGCGTATTTGAAATAAAGGACTAGTGTCGGACTTAGAAATTTCTATAAATCGTTAATTCATTAATATTCATAAAATATATTTTTTTATTTTGACATTTAAAGTGACACTTTTTAAAAATTCATTGACGTCAAATATCTTAGTTTTCATAACTAGTTACAAAACGTAAAATTTTTTGCAACTGGTGATGAAAAGTAAGATATTTGACAACGTCAATGAAGTTTTGAAAAGTTATTTATATTTCAAACTTGAATTAAAAAGAACTATATCATATTCAAAATTGAAAAAAATATCATGTGAAACGCGTTGGGAAACACTATTTTTCATAATTAACATTTTTTTGCTCTGGTCGTTAGTTGTGGTTGGTTGGTTGGTTGCACAAATAACTTTTTTTCTACATTTCAATACTGATTTTTTTTTATTTTGCGTTTTTATACATATATAAATTATGTTAGGTAGTAATATAAACAATAAGGTAAAATTAATATTACAAAATTTAAATAGTAAAAAGTAGGGGCTAATAAAACATAGGGTTTGTCTCAAGACCCGGCCTTTGTACCGCAGTGAAACGGTTTTGAAACTGTTAGAATCGATTAAACGCGTGAGTGTCTACTTTATACGGTTTTATGTCAGCGCAAAAACGACCAAGTTTAAACGCTTTTGTATATTTAAAGGGTTGTGTTTTGTTTGGAGATCAGTAAAGGGATCGTGTAATACACTTTCACCTATCGGTTAGGAATGGGTATATTTGACTGGACTTGCATAAGGCCGTACAATAAACGGCTTTTTGCGAGATTGAAACAAACTTATAAAGAAGAGGAAAAATGTTGGTACAAATAACGTTAACTGTTTTCCTGCTTAGACTTACGTTTTCAATAGCGATAATAAGATATTGTAAACATCTTAAATGTATTTATACAAAACGAGCATACATTTACCAGAAGCAGCCTTGCCGTTTGGCAGTGCAAAAAAGCGTGCGAGAAAGAATCATGGTATAACCTTTCTCCGTGGCTCCAACGTGTCGACTGATCGACAGGGAGAAGCTGACCAATCAGCACGCAGAGCGGGGTATATATATTTCTATCACCGATCAATAAGCACATTAAAGGAAGAGAGAAAGGTTATACCGCTATTCTTTCTCTCTTGCACAAATGTTCGCTTTTAAAGCGGATTACCAAAAAACAGTTAATTTTTTTTTTAAGAACAAAAAGAATGTATAAATGCTACCACTAAACATGAAATAAGTCATAATAAAACAGTAATTCTTGTTTGGAATCTATAACAAATCACAAAATAAGTCAGTCCAAAACCTAAAAAATCCCACACAACCGGCCAGTACGGAACTGCCGGCGACAAACGTGTAAATAAAATCAGTCTGCCGGTCCGTTCTGCGCATAATTTAGGACCCTCAGCGATGACTACCGCCACAACACACGGACACATTTTTTCGTCCATGAAATCCAACTTTTGAACTGCGCATCTGATACCCTTTGCCAATCCATATGAAGGTCAGTGGTGCCACCAACGCACCTAGCGTGTTTTTATTTATCTGTCACTAAAGTAGTTTCGATTTTGCGGCACACAAGGCTCTTATTAGTATAGATGGCAGAGCTGTTCGAATTTTCATTTAAGTTTAAGTATTTCAAATAAGTTTTATCTTAAAAAACGTGGTAAACTTGCCACCGAAACGTTGACAGGTTAGGTGTTTTTAGGGGTTATTCCTTTATTTTGTTTCAGGCAAGTTCGATTTTGTGTACACCCTGGGACGAGGAGTGGTCCCATCTTAGCGAGTATCCAACGAAGATTTTTTAAGGTTCATAGAGGGTTGAGCTTACTAATCTTTTAATTTCACCTTTTAAAAACTTGGTAAAAATTCAATTTTTAACACTATCTACATGCCTTAAAAATGTTACTTAAAAGCACTAGTGCCTTAAAGTAACATTTTTAAGCACTAGTGTTAAAAGTGAAATGTCAAATTTTGAAAGGTAACCTCAACGTTTATTTATTTGCTAACATTTATATTAATTGGACTTCTATGTATCTCTTTAAATGGATTGATGCAACCAATACTTTCTCCTACATTTTCTTCCATTTTAAGTTGATTTTAAGTAAAAAGTAAAACGAGCCAAAACTGACACGATGTATCAAATTTGAAGTAAACATGCCGTATCCAACCAGCATCATGAACAGTTGTTAGAATTCATTAATAAATGCCAACTTCAATAATTTTTATTAACGATGCTATGTAAAATTATATCTTCCAATTTTTGAATAATTTAATTTTTAACTGCATTATTGCGTTTGTAGAAAAAATATTGTATGATATTTGTGTTGAAAGTGCGTTTTAAGGACTCATGTAAGCAAACTTTCTCATTCGTCCCTTAAAATTGTGGTTTTAACACTTATATCATAAATAATTAATATATTTTCTGCAGTGCATTTATTTCACTTATATTTTGTAAACATGCTGGCAACTGTAAAGATAAAACAATTAATAATAATTATTTCTAGTATTTTCCTTATGTGTACATGGCTATAAAATAATTAAATACTCTTGTAATTTTTAAACGGGACAAGTTTTTCCTTATTAATTTATCTTTGAAAAAAAAACAACCAAACAAGATGTCTCCTCTTTATTAAGACATGGTGCACGATGACGTTGAAATATAACCTCCATCAGCCGCTTTAATGGACTTTTTAAGCAGCTTATTTTGTCACATTTTATTTTTTAATTTTAAATTAGTTTCCTGGACGATGTTAAAGTTATCTACATTACGCTTTTCTTTGTTAAAGGGGTTTTTAGAAGTTTTCTTAACCTATTTAAAAAGTATTGCAAAATGTGTATAACTTTTTAAGTTTAAATTTAAAATTTAGAAAATAATAAAAAATATTTTTTTCTTCCCGGCTCAATAAATTTTATTGCAATATTTAGGAAGACTAAAATTCGTTGTCTATCAATAAAAAAGTTTTATTAAATTTTTTAAAAATTTTTATAAGCAAAATATTATTTTAAATTATCTCATAAATTTTGTGATAATGTAATACGTCCAACTAAGCAATTGAAATAGTAATTTGTGTAAAAATGATACACCTCACTTTATTTAAATGGCAATACCATCACTTAAACAAGTAATGCGTTGGTTATGTTTACTTATTATGACTTCTATGACGAATAATTAACTAGGGGAGATATTTAATATAAATACAATATATGTCAAAAGTCTGATCCCTTATGTTTTTTGGGGGACACGAATGAAAAACTTGAAAACTCTAAAATAATAAAACCTTTCATTTTCTATAAATTTTAAATTAAAGACGCCAATCTATAATAATTAATATATTAGAACTTTCTTGGGTTTTTTGGTTTAACAACAAATTAAAACGAATTTTGTTTTATGTTAAAAATTTTTATTTCAGACGTTTCGGCTGATTTCAGCTTTTATCAATGATTTTTCTTTCTAAAACAAACCCAAAAAGGGTATTATATTTACATTTATATCTGGAATAACCTTTTTGGGTAAGTCGATAAAATAAAGTTTTATAAAATTTTACATGATTTGACATAAACTCTGAGCCTAAACATCTAAATTATTTTTTTAACCTGGCACTAAATTCGTTTTAACTTGTTATTGAACCAAAATCCAGGAAAAGAAAAAACAAAAAGAGTTTTATATATATATTTTTTTTTTTTTATAATATACATTTTTTTTTTTAATATATATATATAAAAAAAAAAATATATATATATATATATATATATATATATATATATATATATATATATATATATATATATATATATATATATATATATATATATATACTAGGTTTAAACCATAGAAGTGACTTTTAGATAGATAACTACGTTGCATAATTCGACATGTAACAGTGTCTATGTTTGTACGTCATTGATTTCGGTTCGGCATTTTGCGCTCTATGATACACAATCTAACAAAAATCTGTATATTTACCTTACAACTTCTTTTGCCATAATTGGTTCTATTTTAAAAATACGTTCTTTGGTTATCAAAAAAATTAAATAACCTTAAAACAATGTTTGGCCAATACCAAAGTAACAAAAATTATCCAAATGTGCTGAGAACACTTTATAACTTACTTTATCTAATAAATACCTTTATTGTAACGGTATTTATGTTGTTGCTACTTGCAAAATTGCCATAGCACTCCAACATTTTTCAACAAAGAGTAAAGAATGGCGCACCGCTTTTAATTTGCCTGACAAACTTTGCTGTAATTAAGGCGATTAGGGTGTATAATTGTGACGTCGTTTCTCGCGTTTATAAACCCCGCGTAACTTTGTACAAGTTCACGTCCTGCTGCAACGCAGAGATAAAGACTTATTTGCACTCGTATATTTTCCCAACTTTTTAAATTAATGGAAAGATAAAAATTGAATTTTAAGTAGAGTCTTAAATAAAATATATACAGAAAAAAAAATAATTTTAAATAAAAAGTCTTATGGAGTTTTCCATTTCCACCAAACTTTAAGAGATAAAGGATTGTATAAACTAAAAAACGTTCCGAAAAGTAAAGGACAAATAAATATTTATTCAACCTTATGGGCTTTACATTTGAAAGCGATCCGAATTGAAACAAGCATATTATGTCCATAACCAAAGCAGGACCGTTCGGCTTCTCAAGGACCCCACTCTTACAAGAAACCTTTCTTCTCTTGCCCACCCACCAGCGTAGTTTTTTTATTCGGTATTTTCACGACTTTAACTCCGAGGCCAGTGTTATTTTTACTCTAGCGGCTTTCAATAGAGTAATACCAACTGCCACTTTCATAAATTCCTTTACAGTTCCTTACAGTACAACTGGACATCTCGAACTTCTCAATTTGTTCGTCCTTTATCCTTAAAGTGTCTAGGCTGTGGAACCTACATTACAAAAAAAACAAGGCTTTAAAATGAACTAGCCATCAAATTAAAGGAAATATTACACGAAGAAAGAAGTCCAAAAAATTTGAAATTGTTGAAAACAAATTTATCTGTAAAATAACTTAAATCATATATTAAAGGTTGCTTAATGATAGCTATAATGTCCTCTTATTTGTCTTTAAGCAGTTATTTAAAAGTATCACTAAACTCATCTAAAATTAATAGGTATTAAACACAATCCACAAAAAATAACTTAATTTATTTTTTCGTGGTTAAAATAATTTTTCAAATAAAAAACCGTTTTTATGTTACTTTAATTTTTAAATCGTGGTTTAACCCGATTCCAATCAAACAGTTGAAGATTAAACTAATTACTCAGTAAATAAGCCGGAAAATACTGTAAAATATGGAAAAGTTGATAAACAGCTCCGATTTAAAAAAAAAATATTTGTACGTATTCTGTAGACCCTCAGGAACATTTATCACCACTAATATCTGCTTTGCAATGAAAAATGAAAAAATTAGGGTAACTTTCCCACCCCCAAATTATCCTCAATAGTAAAACTGATTTTAAAATTTAAAATTTTACCTTGGAAATCGTCTTTCGGGGGTTTTCGGGGTCACTGATTACGAATCCGCGGTTAAAAATCGTGTGATGGTGGTTGCACCCCATCAAAACCACCCCTAGGGGTTACAGAAATTGTCTTTCGAGGGTTTTCGGGGTCGCTGATTAAAAATCCGCGGTACAAATTCGTGTAAGGGTGGTTGTACCCCAATAAAACCACCTCTAGAGGTTACAAAAATAGAAAAATTGTAAATTCAAAATTTTTGCTCGGAAATCGTCTTTTTGGGGTTTTAGGGATGGCTTATTACGAATCCGAAGTCTAGTTACCACAAACATTCAATATCATATGCGCGCCAATTTTGGTTTTAAAATAATTACATTATTGAAAAAATAAATTACGAGTGTAAGTAAATCGTTTTTTAAGTTTTCTTTAATTTCAAAAAAAAATTGGTACATAAAATGAGCTTACAAATTACAAATATAATTAAAATCAATCGTAATCAGAATCGTTTTCGAGCATTGCTGATGCAGTATTGGTGGGACCGTTTTCATCTTCACTTATGTCTTCTTCTATTATTTCTGCCGAAGATTCAGCGACCCCAAAACCCCCCAAGAGATGATTCCCGGGGCAAAATTTAAAATTTTCCTAGGGGTGTTTTTAATGGGGTACAACCACCCTCACACGATTTTTAACTGCAAATTTGTAATCAGCGACCCCGAAAACCCCCGAAAGCCAATCCTAGGGTAAAATTTTAAATTTTCAAATTTTTTAATTTCTGTCACTCCGAGGGGTGGTTTTGATGGGGTGCAACCACCCTCACACGATTTTTTAATGCGGATTCGAAATCAGCGACCCCAAAAACCACCTCTATAGAGGATTTTCGAGGTAAAATTTTGAATTTTTAAAATTTTCTCCTCTCTGTATTTCCTAGGGGTGGATTTGATGGGGTGTAACCCATCAAATACAGAGAGGAGAAAATTTTAAAAATTCACGATTTTTGACCGCAGATTCGTAATCAGCGACCGCAAAATCCCCCGAGGGCCGATTTCCGAGGTAAAATTTTGAATTTTAAAAATTATTCGTCAGCTTTACTAGAGGATATTATTTGGGGGTGGAAAACTACCCTAATTTTTTCATTTTCTATTGCAAGGCAGATGGTGATAAATATTCCTAAGCGTCTACACAACACGTAAAAGCAAAAAATTTAAAATCGGATCTTGTTATAAACTTTTCTACATTTTCCGGGTTATTTACTGGGCTAGAAAGGTAACGCACACTTATAAAACAAAATTATATGAATCCATAATACTGGGCCTAGGACACCTAGGTTTAAACCTCAGATTGATACGACGTTGTAAAAGTGGCTCTTACATAAATAACTACCTTGCATAATTCCACATGTAACAGTGTACGTTATTGATTTCGGTCCGGCATTTTTCGCTCTATGATACACAATCTAACAAAAATCTGGATATTTACCCTACAACCAGGGGTGGATTTAAGCAAAGGCTGAGTAGGTTGAGGCCTAGGGCGGCGGAAATTTGTTTGTTTTAAAGAATTGTTATTTAATTTTCTGTATGTTTTACTTTTGTTAAATTTGTTTATTAAATTTTATTAAGAAATATTATATATGAGCGGCAAAAAGTTAAATCCGGCCCTGCCTACAACTTGTTTTGCCAAAATTGGTTCTCTATTTTGTTCTATTTTAGACATACGTTTTTTGGTAGTCAAAAAAATTAAATAACCTTAAAACAATGTTTGGCCAATACCACAGTAACAAAAATTACCCAAATATAATGTGAACACTTTATAACTTACCTTATCTAATAATTACCTTTATTGTAACGGTATTTATGTTGTTGCTGCAAAAGTCTAATTGAGTTTTCCATTTTCACTAAACTTTAAGTGATAAAGGATCGTATGGACTAAAAAACCTTCTAAGAAATAGAGGCCAAATAAATATTTATTTAAATTGTGCTCGGATTCCTCTTTCAAGCCAGATTGTGTATTTTCTCTTCTTATCAGTCTACTTTGATATATTTATATTTGGTATATATATATATATATATATATATATATATATATATATAATATATATATATATATATATATATATATATATATATATATATATATATATATATATATATATATATATATATATTATATATATATATATATATATATATATATATATACGGGTGTTGCTCCGCCGAGCGGGACATAGGGAATCCCATGTAAATTTTGAAGTAGTCAAATATTGGCTCCCCTAATTATTTTAGAAAAAAATGCTATTAGGATTTATTAAAGAGCACAATAAGTTCCACCCAAAATGAAAATTTGAGCATTTTTCAACCAACCAGTAAAGAGTAAACTGCTTAAATACTTCTGCAACCTAGTATCTCATTATGCACCCTGTACTCTAGAAATCAATAATAAAACCACCATATCGATTTATCAGTGACAATTTAGATCATTAATTTATAATGTCATTGCCAAAACTGAACAATTTTATACGGGAATTTCAAAAAGAAAACACAAGCACTCACAGTTACGCAAGACAATAAAATAAATTTGTCTACATTTAGAAATCAATTTATGACGAAGATATCAGGATTTAATCAAATGCTCAAATATTCCTCCATTAACTGCCAGACAATAACCCAAACGATTATAAAACTCATTTCTTACGTTGGCAAGTTGGTACATCGATATTCTGGCACATTCAGCGGAAATAGCATTCCGTAGCTGGTCTAAATTTTCATATTTTTTTTGGTATAAAGCTTAGTTTTTAAATGTCCCCATAGAAAAAAATCGTTTGGCGAAAGATCCGGAGACCTGGCTGGCCAAGATATTGCGTGGTTCGGGCCTATGATGTCGTTATTAAATGCGTTGTTCAAGTATTCGCGCACAGCTCTGGTACTGTGTGCTGGGCAGCCATCCATTTGATACCAAATCTCAGGCAAAATTTGTTCCTCTAAAAGTTCCAGAAAGTACTCCGCATTCAAATTTCGGTCAAGGAAAAATGGTCCAAGGATATGGTGGCCGAAAATTCCCGCCAAAACATTAATTTTTGTGGATATTGAGTCCTTGTCTCAACAAATCGATTTTGGTTTTCGTTACTCCAGTACCGGCAATTTTGAATGTTGGGTTCGTTGTTCAATGTAAAAGTGCATTCGTCAGTAAAGCAAATATTTTGTAAAAAACCTCTGTCAGTGTTTGTCCTCTCCATCATCTCAAAGCAAAATTCCTGTCGTCGTATTTCGTCTCCGTCTCTTAATTTTTGGTGTCTTTCGTATTTGTAAGCCTGGTATTTACATCTTTTTAAAATTCGATATATTGTGGTGTGATCTTGTCCAGTAATGTCCTTCAGTTGTCTCGAGCTAATGTTACCTTCGGCCTCCTCTACACAAAGTATCACGTCTAAATCCCTCTCGTTTTGTACAATTTGTCTCTGATTTTCACGTCAATTTTCTTCACATTTGCAATTATTGATTACTGTGCCTGTAGTTTCAAATTTTTTTATCGTCCGTTCTATTGTCGATTTACTTGGTATTGGCCTATTGGGAAAATAGGCTGCAAACATGTCCGCTACTCTTCGATAACTATTTCCTTGATAAAACCATTTTATAATAAGGATTTTTTCTTGATTTGAGTAGTTCATTATTTAAAAATGATGTGACATTGATCTGACAACTTGAGAGTAAGAGGTTAAAAATAATTTTTCTGGTATTTTATTATAAACTTCTAATAATACAGGGCGCGTAAGAAGATAGGAGATTCGTAACTTATTTTAGCATTTATCTCTTAGCTGGCGGACTGAGAAGAGCTGAAATTTGTACACTGGGTACAACTTTTCGTGCTCTTTAAAAAAATCCTATTAATATTTTCTTCTAAAATAATTAGGGGAGCCAATATTGGACCACCTCAAAATTTACATGGGATTCCCTATGTCCCACTCGACGGAGCAACACCCGGTATATATATATATATATATATATATATATATATATATATATATATATATATATATATATATATATATATATATATATATATATATAATATATATAAATATATATATATATATATATATATATATATATATATATATATATATATATATATATATATATATATATATATATATAATATATATTGTATATATATATATATATATATATATATTGTAACGTAGATTTTCACGGATGGGATACATTTGTTTTTGGGCCCTTTCGGTTAAGAATACGCGTGGCACATTATTTTAAACCCGTTCCGGGACCAAGTCGAGCAGCCACCCAAAGCATCACTTGAAAATGCCAACTGAGATTTTGGGAAACGTCGTGAAAATTATCTATGACAAACGGACCCTAAAATGTATATATATATATATATATATATATATATATATATATATATATATATATATATATATATAATACTTCGGTCAAAAGTAACCAAATTTAAGATATTTCGAATTTTTAAAAAATTCATATCTACAAAAATATGAACTTTATCGTAAAAAGTCATGGGAACTTATTTATTTGTTATTCAATAAAGCATATAAAAAATATATATATGTATTCGGTTAAAAAATAACAATTTCTTGCAATTATTTAAACAATTTCGGTTTAAGCAATATGGCCCCAGGTGGACCATGGCAACATGCATTTATATCATTACTAAAGCAATTTAAAAAGGATCGGAGAAAATAAGGGTTTAATAGTTTTCAGTACTCATGCATTGATTCCTCCTAGACTTGTTCTAAAAAGGTCACTTAATGGAATAAAACTTCAAAATCTAATTTAATTATGACAAGAAATGTGCAAATTAAAGGTACAAGTTTATGCCCACTTACATTTTATTGTTTTGTAGAATATATATTTTGCCAAAATTTTATAGATATGCCAAATATAATTTAGTAGGTAGGTAGATCATGCAGCCATATAAAATCTCAAAATTTAAAATAATTATGCTAAATGGCAAGGAAAATACAAGTAATACAAATATTAAACCATTCATATAAAATTTCCTCTTCCTTTGTTGGTAACCCTCGTTTATAGGTGATCTGAGTTCACTTTAAGGTACTTTACCTGTGTACACTTTTTCACAAAACACCCTGTATAAATTTTTTAAAAGAAAAAATATATTTTGCATTTTATAACATTTAAACCTAGTACCAATCACTTACTTGTGTGTTAAAAGTTTAAGAGCTGCTTAACGATCGAAAACGTGCCCTTTAATAGTAAAATAATATAGAGTGGAACGATTATCCGTCAAGGGTCAGGACCAGCGTGTGACGAATATGGGAAATAGACGGAAAATCGAAAAAACAATGAATTTATGAAAACAAACTTGTTCGATATGTCAAAAAAAGTTCAAGAATATCAATGGCCTTAAAATTCATAATGTAAAAATGCATCTAAAAACCAACGTAAAAAAGAATTTGGAGAACTCAAAATCTAAAAATAACATTTTT
>JAHBCN010002066.1:0-99886 GCA_019359885.1 Listronotus oregonensis
GTCTCCTATACTACTATGTGTATTGCTCATCGTTTAAATTTTTTTTATTAAATTTAAAAAATTAATATCAAAAATTTTTAAATACAGTTACTCGTTCAAAATGATTAAAAAATTTTTAAATTATTTTTTTCTTTTAAAAAAAAAATTTCATTCTTATTTAAATTATGTTTTTACCATTAATTAACTCTTTAAATAAATAAAATTAAAGTTTAAACATTAATTCAAAAAAAAAAATAAACTGTATAAAAAAAAATTCATGTAAAAAATATGATGAAATTTTCTTAAGAACATTCTGAACGAGTAACTGTCTATATAAATTATTGATATTATTATTTAAATCAGGAATAAATATATTTAAACGATGAGCTATACACATAGTAGCATGGAAGATCGAGAAATGTTAAGCGTCCTGCCAGGTATATAACACCAAGATAGAGGAGGTACTTATTTTCAATTAAATTAAGTTTAAATTTTATATTAGTCAAAGTTTCAATGGTTACTTACATATTTGTACTCAATTTAGTTTTTTTGTAGCTCTTTTAGTTTTTAAGATATTTGCGTTTTTATTTTAAATTTAAATTGTTAATATCTCAAAAACTAAAAGGGTAACAAAAAAAATATTTTAAAAAACTGACGTAGTTTTATTAGACCAATAATTTTAATAATATTTTTTTTTTAAAATCAATGTTTTGAATTTTTTTTAAAAAACGATTTTCAGTTTTTTAAGGAAAAAAAAATAAAATTTTAAAACCCCGCTGAGCTGAGGACAGTGGGCTTTAAATTATATTGTTCATAGTAAAAAAAAAATAATATTTCTCCCTATCTCTTATTGGTAGGTTTTTGGGGGGGCCCTTTCCCGGACTAAAATTTAAAAAGTGAAAATTCTCAAAACGTGTGAGTGCAAAAAATAATTTTAATTAATTAGTACAATTTAATGATTCTTTTTTTTAATGTCAAAAATTTATACAAATGGATTAAAAAATTTTTTTTAAAAATTAAATTTAAATGGCAAAATAACAACAGAAAAAAATCAGTTTCTTTATTTTTTTTAGGAATGCAACGTTTTTTTTTTTTTCAAAGTTATCCTGTTTTTAGGGAAATGTGATTACCCTATTTGGTAAAAGGGTGTTCATATAAAACAGAACACCTAAAAAACCCAAAAAGTTTATAAGAAAATTTTTTTTTCCAATTTTTACATAATTTTTTGCTCTTTTTGGGCTGTTTTTTTTGTTGTCTTTACCTGCTCACGTCAGTGGTTTTAAAAATTACATTAACATTTATTTATCTTGAAAAAAATGATTAACCCGGGTAAATTTTTAAAAGAATCGGGTAAAACTGGTATTTCAGCATTATTATCACGGGTTTCCCCCCAGCGGTCTTACGTCAATATATCTTAAAGGAGTTATTTTTGCTGCTAACTACCCAAAAAACCCTTACAAAACCTAAATTTTCTATTATAAACTTTTTTTGGGCAAAATGGTTTTTGTTTTTCCCATCAACTTTTCTGTTTGGAAAACCAACTTATTATTGATAAGATATAGAATAATAAATTTTTTTTTCACTTTTTTACACCTTAAACAGATGTTTTTATATCGACTCTTCTTTATTGGGAAATATGAGTTCTTGCAATGAGAGCTAAAGTATTTTTAAAAAATGTTTTGAAATTTGGTTAAATGGTGACGGTAAGGTCAAATAATTTTAAATTTTTTATGCAATTTTTAAAGGGGCGATAGTTAACCCCAAAATAAAAAAGGGAAAAAGGGGATTCGACCGCCTCGATATGTCATAATGGAAATCGCATTTCCATTTGTCAAAAACGAGTGGTCTTTGGACCTTTGAAGGAAATTTCCCTGCTTTTCCTTTTTTAAATTAAATATAATGAATGTTTTAGGTCTACTTTTAAGGGCTGCATCCCGCAATTGCACAAAAGGGTTTAAAATCAAAAAGGGGGGCTTGAAGATAAAAAAGGGAAATTTAAATATTTAATTGTATGCCAATAAAAAAGAATGAAGTTTTTCAAAATATTGAAAAGTTACGAGAAAATCGTTTTAAATCTTTAGCCTTTTTGGGGATTTCAAAATGTGTCATTTGAAGAGTATACATTCAAATAATCTTATTTGTGGGGAAATTGGCATCATCCCAAGATTTTCAAATTATAAGGGATGCGTTAAAAAAAATAAAAAAATGCAAATTTTTTTTCTTTTTTGCATGCCATTTTGTTTTATTAAAAAAATTTTTTTAAGTTAACAATTAAAACACGTATGTGCTGCACAAAATAGAAAAATGCTAAATAAAATAATTTGTATTAATGTTTAGTCCCTAAAAAATCGGAAACTTTGTATTTAATTAAGAATATAGCATTATGAGCTTCAATAAAAAATAACATGCATGCTGCAAATGTACTTTGTATGATAAACAATTATCAAAGTTGCAATAAAGTGCAAATTTTTGTGAATTTTTTGCATACCATTTTGTTATTAATGTTATTTCAAGTAAAAAAAAACAGGCACGTAGTTACGGCATAACTAAAAAAAAAATTGAAAAATGTTAAAATATAAACAGTTACACTATCGGACATAATATTGCAACAAATTGATGATTCAAAAATCTGTATGATATTTAACTCATACTCGAACCTTCCCAAACATAACAAAAACATTAATTTTCGAATGGGCCATCATCATATCTGGCACAACAAAACACTATTCCGTCAACATTAACGATTTTAGACTTTGATATTTATTAGTTTGCTGTTTTTTAAGCGTCAAAAGTATTGCAACAAACATATTTTATTGCGTTTTGTGCAGTGGTTTTTTTTGGGAGGTTTGCCTCTTAGAATTTGTTAACGGCGCGCCGGTCCTAGAAAAAGTATTTCTGGAAATGGAAAAGGAATTGCTAAATCTAAAGATTTAAGGTCCCGAGTTCTAAGAGCTTTTCAAAATCAAGAAAAACAAGCTGCTATTGCTTAAGGTTTTCGTTAATTCCCAATACAGTGTCACTGATACTGTCATATTTTAATGAAAGACATCATTTAGATATTATTCCTATGTTTGGGAAGAAAAAAAAATTTAAAATTTGAGACAGGTTGATAAAACGCATTTCTCAAAAGATCTGGGGAATCAGGTCCTTAGAATAAAGCCGAATTAAATAGACTTTCCCGTAACTATTTTTTCTCAAGGGTTTTTGGGGGTGCTGAATCACAGTTTATACCGTACAACAAAACATTATTTAACTGTTAATTTGCATGAACCAGATTTTCCTTCTTTCCTCATTTTCGCGCATGCCTTCATTGTCAAAAATGTTGTATTAAATCCAAGCTAAAGCTCGACAGGGGATTGAAATTTAAATTTTTAATCAAATTAGTAAATTAAATGATACGCAACGGTGGAATTGGAAAAAAAATGGAAAAGAAATTGAGAATGATCAGTTATTTAAAATAATTTGATAGCTGGTGGGCAGGAAGGTTTAAATAGGTGAAAAAATTGCATAAAATGATGTATTTGAAAATTTTTTTAAAAAACTGGTTCAGCCGCTCTAAAAAAAGCTTTAAAAGGGCTGGGCTCCCAAAGAAAAAAAAATTTTTGATGTTGAAGAACATAGAACGAATATATATAATTGATTTATTTTCTCGTAGGTGTTTAATAAATGAAGGTCATGTTAAAAATTTGATGTGAAGTATTTTAACAAAAAAATAAAAAAATACGGCTTTTTTATTGGTCATACAAAATTTAAATAAAATGCCACGTGTCTGGAAATGAAAAATAATGAATTTTTTGACTCATACTAGAAAACCGAAGCAAGCCGAGAATGAACATTACAGTACAGTGAAAATTTTAAAAATGTGAAAGTAGCCTATTATCACACATTAGAAGAATCACCAACCAGTAAATAGCTAAACAAAACCTAAAGTCATAAAATATTTTTTATACCTACACACAAGACATAGGAAAAAAAATTTTATTACAGAGTTTCAAAGTAACCCGAAGTTTCAAGGAAGCAGTTAAATTATTTAATCTACCTCAGTAAAATAAAATGAATACCTTACATTTCTAGAACCACTGGATAAAAATCACTACAAGGGAAAACCTCGTTTTTGGCTGAATACTGATTCAGGAACTAGTTTTCGAAAAAAAAATTAACAAAAAATGACATATCTATTTTTCCACCTATTCTTGTTTAAATTTAAAATGTATGGTTATATTACTTCCTTAAAATAACAGGCCTATAAAGAATATTAAGTTTTTGTGTTTTTTTTGTTTTGGGTGAAAGCAAATCTCTGTTTTTTTTTGTGTAAAAGTGAAAAATATTTTGTTCTGGTAAAAAAAAGATGCAAATGGTTTTGGGGGTTTTTTCAAGGATGTTGGAAAACAGTTCTAAAAATTTTTTCCCTTTTTTTTGTGACAATATTTGGCAAAGTGGCAAAATCTTTAAAATGGCGGACAAATAGACTTTCGCAGGATCCAAAAAAAATCAAAGAAAGTTTGATCTGGAGACCTGAGGTTGCCAAACACACCTTTGCAGCATTCTGGTATGCTCTAAAATGGTGTACAGTGCATCATCAGGCAGTTCTTGAGTCTTTTTTGAATACGATGAAAATTCAACAGGGATGTTTGCCTTTATTTTGGGATCATACAATAACCTACTTTAATCCTGCTTTTTTTTAAAAATCTATAAATGTTTTTTCTTTTGGAAAGCAAAAAACCCCAAACTGGATTGGCTTTCTTGTAACTTTTCAGACAAAACAACGCACAACCTGGTTTTTTTAAAATGAAACCTGAAAACACTATACCTTTTCCAAAAATTGCAAAAAAATTCCCTTAAACAAATCACAAATCACCGAAAAATAAACTACGCTTCCAACCCCAAAAATTCAATACACCACTAACCTGACGATCAAAAATAAATTTAAAAAAAAACCATGCCCCCCTGCTGGTGCGTTCACTTTCTGATCAATCAGGTGCGGCATCTTTCATTTCTCTCTGTTGTGGTAAAACTGTCGTAACAGAAAAAAAAAAAACTAGACCGGATTGGTTATTATAAATAAAAAAATTGTCCTCTATCAATTGACAGTTGACTGCCCAGAATATGAGGAAAGTGTTCCTATTGGTTGAATTCTATGGCTTCAAAACATGGAGAGTTAAATAACTGATTTGTTGTCGGGATTAAACTGTGGCTAATTCAATTCTGGGAAAGAATACCCAGGGGTATAAATTATATTTTAATTTATTATTAAATTATATTAGACATATTATAAAAAACAATTGCTTTGGAAATCTTTTCTGTCTCGAAACTGGATTTGAAAAAGGCGCCAAAGCTGTCAAGAAAGTAGAGTATCGTTACCGTGGGGACCGGCGCGGCGCGAACTGTAATAAGAGAGGATGGATAGCTTAGTCCTGCCCCCATGCCAAGGGAGCTAGACCAGAGAAAATATTAAGCAGGTTTAAGCAATGGCAATGGCAATTGCTCAAACCAAAAAAAAGGGACTTTCAACCAGGCGAGGATAGTGACAGGAAGAAGATGAGAAAAGGGGGAAAAAATAAAGTTTTAAGATGTTAGTATTTAATTAAAATTTAACTTTGTGATGGATAATTATTTTTAATAAAAAGGACAATTTATTATTTAAATAAAGTATTATTCTCATAAAAGAAATTTTTACTTTTCTTCCCTTACCTTTTCCCGCAGAGCTACCCCACTCGGGAAATCTAATTGAATGATCGGCATCCCCAACCTAACGATTTTTGGCTTATTTTCATGGACGCTGCAATTTCCCCCCCCCTCCCCATTCCCCCGGCATCCCCAAAAACCACCCCGGCGCCCCCGGTATTCAATAAAATTATTGGGATCCTCGAAAACCCCAAGTAACGATTTTCGAGCGATTTTCCGGTTTCAAAATCGTTTTATAATATTGCGTAATTATGCAATTTTTTTTAAAAGCATTTATTGCATCAGAACCCTTTTTCGAAATGCATAACCACACCATATAGACTTTTTTTCTGGAGTTTTCTGGACACAAAAGCAGAAAACCGCATCTTAAACTGCTGGCCTTAAAAATGTTATTTCGGTCGATTTTGATCTAAATGCCCTGGACTATAGGCTCGATTATACAGTAGAAGTCAACAAAAAAGCCTTAATTTCTGCAAGAAATAGAGATCTGATTTGCATTCGCACGAAGGCATATCAACTGGACTGCTGCTGGTTGGAAAAAGGTTCTTTTTAATAATGAGACATGATACAATATTTATAATTCGGATGGAATGGGGACGAGTTAGATGACCTGTAAATCAACCTTTCAATCTAAAAATTTAAAGGGTTGAAACGAACAAGTTAAATTTAATAAGAAAACAATCAATTTTTGCTTTTTTTAGTTCAAGAAATGTCATCCAACATTGTCAAATCCACCCCCCTACTCAACATGGAGAAAAATCGGCCCCTTTTACCATTCAACTGTCTAGCAGTTATTTGAGAACTTAACCCTTAACTAGAGATGTTGCAGCGGTTTGCAGATCTTGTTTCTTTAGGAAATAATTGGGTGCGAAATTAATAAGAAATAGTTTTAGTTTAAAAATTTTATTATCTGTCTAATTACTTAGAGTGGAAAATAAAAATTGGGGCATAAGTTTTTTTGTTAAAAAATAAGATCCGCATCAACATCAGCATCCCAACACCCCTTACCCTTAACATTCTAATACAATGGGTTACAAATGTTATTTCACTTATTGATAAGTACATCAACAGTTAATGTTGATCTTTGGTTAAAACTCCCTCGCAAAATATATGCACTAAAATATTTTATTTCCTTATTTTAGGTAATTTATGGTTTTCTTACAAAAATAATAATAAAAGGTGTTGTCTAAAATTACATGAATATTATTTCCCTATGAGTTGATTATTAACATAATTAGTTAAATTTTTTCATGATGGGAAATTTTTTAATAATATAATAATATACATAAATATATTATTTTATTTAATATATACAAATTAAACGTTTTTAAATACAAATCTTATTTTTAAAAATATAAGCAAAAATAACTATCCACCAAAAACACTTATTAAAATAGGGTCATATTCAAAAAAATTTCTTTCTAAGTCTTAGATCTAAAATTGAACCAGTTTCACATTTGTAACATCAGTCCGTGTTAAAAATGTTCTTTTTTATTAACTTGGGCCCGTTTCCTTCATTAATACAAACATATCAGTAAAAAAACCCGACAAGTCAAAAATAAGTATAACAAATTGTGGACAGAACTTGTCTATTTTTTTATCTCAGTACTTTATGATGACGAGATTTTTGATAGGAACTTGGCCTAATGCTACATAAACGTTTTTGGTGGGACTCTTTTTCTTTTTCTGAGTTCAATAAATGAAAAAAAAATTTGGGGGGGAATCTTATGCTTTTGTTTAATATACCTTCTGAAGTGAACTACATTTAGACTAAATATGAAGTATGATACGTTTCAATAATTGTTGATTTCTTGACCCCAATAAAATTTAAATTACAACCTCATTTAAACCCAACCATATAGGTTTTCCTGGCAAATATCTATTTGTAGGCACCGCTCCTTTTAAAGGGCCAGGTCCTGATTATCTACTATTTCTAGTTTAGATTATTTTTAGATGCTTAATAACACACACGAAAATACCTTGAAAACTCCAAACGACCCGATGGACTAAGGCGAAAAGACTCTGCTTTATATTCACCCTGCAATTTGCCTATAACCTACATAATATACCAAATAGTAGGTACAAAAATAAATAAAGAAAATTTTAAAATCGACCTACATGCGGTACCAAAGTATATTGGGGTTTGACAGGTAACGGTAAAAGAAATCAACAATTATTGTGCTTCCTTGAGTTGCTCATTTATTGTTTTAAAACGCGAATAGTTGAAGGCCTTAGAGGTAAAATGTATTAATTTTCTTTGCTTAGCGAATAAAGTCAGACCAGCATTTCAAATTCTAGACCAAAAACTCGAGTTCCCAAACAGATTTTCAAACTCTTAAAATATTCCCTACATACGGGTATTGTCGTGTTTTAAGGCGTTCCTAGTAAAAATGTGAGTTTTCAAAGTTTTTTTTTTTGTTGGTGTAAAATCTACTTACATACCAAATTTCAAATTTCTACCCCTTCCCTTATTCTGATGAGACTATGATCAAGTCAGTAAAATCATTAATCAGTCAGAGTAAGATAATCAATTTTCAAATCAGATAATTCAAAAAATTCCTTGACATATTTAATTTTTCCAGGGGTTTTTAAATTATTTTACATACTAAATTTCATACAATTATGTGAAACATAAGGAAATTATGATAAGGGGGGAAAAAATGTTTAAACATTTCGTATAAAATACACACGCCATCAGGCCGGGGAAAATTGGTCTGGCGCACTATCGTGTGCCTAGATTTTATTATTGGTTAACATTATTTATAAATTTGTTAATAAATACAATACCTACCCACCATGCACCCTCATCGTGGGATGTCGTGATTAAATGATGATTGATTAAAAATAATATATTCGATCGTACCAATAATTTTTTTTTTGCTAGATTTCAAGTTTAACTATTCCACCCATTATTTTAATATTTTTTAACGCTTATATATCTTTAAGTTTTTATCCAATTTTATAATTTTTTGAGTATAGGAATTTTTTTGGGTTTAAAACCATAAATGGATTTATAAAAAAATCCATGACTACATTATACAAAGTGTAAAACCTTATACATGTATGCAAATATTTTAAGGTTGTAAAAAATACAGTTTTCAAACATCGCATAAAGTATATCACCCCTAAGGGAAATTTAAATTAATATTAATTAATGTAGGACGTGTTCAAAAAAACGCCCCGGACAGGTCGATTGGTATTTTTATTTGGATGAGGATGAGTCATGTAACAAGGGTTTTACCAACATTCTTAGTTTAATCATCTGTATATTATTTAATTTTTGGATACTTCAATTCTAAACATATTTCATGTACCATTTTCTATTTATCTTCAACTATTTCAAATTACTACTTACTTACTTACAAAAAAACTTTATTAATTACATACATTTTTTAATACTTCCTAAGACTACATGTGTACATACAATATATTTACAAAACATCCCCCAAAATTATACAATACGGGTTACGGGTCCCCGGGGTGCCTTCGCAGGCTTTGAGAATGGGCGACAACCGGGTGAGGTTGGGGCTGGTGGAAACCCTAGGTAGTGGAGAAGTTTTGGGTTTTCGGGATAGATAGCTTTTTCCGATCAGAGATCTCACAAATTTTAAAATAGGCATTGGTTCTGCTAAAAGCTTAGGAAATTTTATTAATTAAATATATTAAGCATATTGTATTTTAAAAGAGTTGCGGGGAAAAGTACCCAAGCAGCTTTTTTTAAATCAGGTACTATGGAAATTTGTCGGGTCAGTTTTTTGAAATACTAGTTGTTTTCAGATTTCTTCCAAAAAATTTACATTAAAAAAGAAAGATGTTTAATTTGAAAAAGAGCCTTGCTGCTCATGTAACAAGCATGGGAAAGAGATAAAGAATAAATTACACCTTTCTTTCCTCCGCGCTTATTGGCGGCAGGGATGAGTATACCTCCGCTAAACAATCAGCGCCAAAAAAGAATATATTCGACACTCGCCCCACCAATCAGCATATGGAGTTTTAAAAAAAAGAAAGGTTATACATCTATTTTGTTTCTCCACCTTGTTCATGGCCAGTGGCAAGGCTGCCTCTAATATGGCGAAGTAGTGATTTTTAAGCAAATAATTTTCTTTTTTTATGGTATTTGCAATAAATCTGAAAAACAATATTCACAGTTAAAGATAGGTATGGGAAATTGTTCGAAATATGTTTAGAATGTTTCATAGAATCCAAAAGTTTATTGATATCAAAGGGGGTTTTTTTTTAAACATAAACCGTCCCTGACATACTATAAGTTTTTGTTAAAAAAATGCACAACAAAAGTACCAATCAACGTGTCTAAGTGTTTTCAAGACCGCCAATTTTTAATATCGAATTTATTCCATTTCCGATATACATAGTATATTGCTTAGACCCTCGGGGATATATCTATGAAGGAACCTTGCCCCTTAGCCATGCGAACAAGGCTGCGAGAAAGAAAGAAAATAAGGGCACAACCTTTCTCTATCGCACCGCGTGGTAGATTGTTTTATGGAAAAGTTCCTGAAATAAGCACACGCTTGTTAACGAACAAGTGTAAGGTTTCGTAGGTGTATACTCAAGTTTATACCTTTTAAAGGACGTTTTTGCATTTTTTTTGAGCTTAAAGTAGTTTTAAAAGGTACAGGGTTTTTAAAAAATATTTTTTACTCGATTTGTATATTTATTAAGTCTTTAATTGGAAACATTTTATTAAATTATTACTATCTTTTTTCTAGAAACAGAATAAATCCCCAATCTTAAATAATAATTTGCAATAAACTTTATTGATTTGTTACTCCCATTCCCAAAATGGCTGAGCTTGTAATATATTATATTTCTTTTTGCTCTAATATCAAAAAAATTTCAGTTTCCGTATAGCCGGTTAAAAATAAAATGACCTTGCATAGATCTCATCTTTTATTACATCTATATTAATTCTTAAACTAATTTTCTTTGATGTTTTAACATTTCTTGAATAAAAAGTGCTTGTCTTGCTTTTAATTTACGGATGTTTCATAGTTTAACGATATAAAATAATGTTTCCGGCTTGTTAGTTTTTTTAAATATTAGTAATTTAAATTTACTTAATATCGGTTTTTATAAAGTAAGCAGAAATGGTCCACAAAAAATTAAAGGGGTTCAATTTAAACCCTGAAAAATTGTAACAAAAAGTAACAAATAAACATAAAAGAGGTGCAGTTCCTGTTTGACCTCTGATCAGTGATGCTCGATAAGAAACTCATAGTTTTTCCGGAAGGCGGCTGAAGGCGCTGTATAACCCCAGCTTTACCATCGGGGATCAAGGTAAAACCCCCAAAGCCAAACGTGGAGTCCTTCTTCTGGGGCTAAGCGCTGTGAACGAAGATTCTATTTTTTTTTCCCTTTCTGAGGCACGCACGGAGAATTTTCCTTGGAGGATGGTTGCGCGCTCAGCGTGGGGAGCAGTATTTAAAACAGAAAGTGGTTATGCGTGATAAAAAATTTGGCGGTTTTCTGGTCGGACGCCCATTTTTTGATTAATAAAATTTTGAAAATTTAAGTTTGTGAAAAATTTTGGGGAATTTCGGGGCTTCGGGCGACAGAAATTCCACTGACGAAGCCTGGAAAACTCCCGTGCGCAACGCGTGTCGGGAAAGGAAGAGCTGGCAACGATTTCCTGGAAATAAAAAAATGAACAATCAATCAATCAATAAAGAGGTTAGGTTTGCAATAAATTTGGCCATAAACGAAATGACGTCATTAAGATCGCGGACGTTTTTTTTAGTAAATAGTTAGAGAAAAGGTTGTTATTTTTCAAATATCACCTTAAAACAGGGGTTCCCAAACTTTTTGATACTACCCCCTCTGTTAAAATGACAACCTTTCACCCCCCCCGTTTTCAGCAAATTTAGTAGATATGTAAAAAAACAAAAAATTCTAAAAACAAAACATGTATTTTTACTATCACAAAATACAACATTAAAAAGTCTTAATTTAAAGAAATTGGAAAAATATCGACAAAAGAACAACTATGAGATGGGTGTGCTTGCATTTTCTTTCCCAAAAAAAAACGTCCTGTTTTTCCCTAAGTAAATGCACAACGTCCACTAGCAACATCAAGTTTATTCCGGTACTCATTCCTTTAATTTGCAAAAAGGGGTTGAAAATGCCTTTTCACACAAGTAGGTTAAAAGGGGGCCCAAAAAAATAATCGAAAAAGCTGCCTGTTTTAAACACTAGCGTACACTTTAAAATATTTAACCCAAAAATGATGACTTGTCCTTTTTTATCAATTTTCACATCTGGCAGAGAAATCATGCTTTACCTCAAAACTATTCTTGCATGTTTCCCGCAGGCAGTCGATTTGATATTGAATGGGTCGGGACATCTATCCTCTTCAAAAGGGAGTTTTGAAGTATTCCTGAACTCTTTGTTTCTCAAATGCTTTGATACTAGGATTTCCAATTGTGATCCTTCAAAAACCTTCTTAAACTATGGATCTTGTGGATTGATATCTGGCAGAATTTGAATAATTGCAGGTTTCCTGATTTTTCCATCTACAAAGCTGATATTTCTCTGTTTCTTAATGACATTTCGATGAGTCACTATATTTGTTTAAGTAAGGCTGTTTTTAAAAAGTCAAAAGAGTTTGACAAATAAGTCAACAACCTTTTTTACTTGCTATCTTAAATTCCATTTTTAGCTCATTTCCTTCTGATTTTCAAAAATCCCGACAAATAAAACTTTTTCAACATGTTTCCTCTGAATAGCCAGCGTACTTCTGTAATAAATAGAAGTGTTTTTGGTAATTTCATAAAAACCTTACAAATCGTTTTAAACAGTCAGTATTTAATGCACTGTTTTTATCTAATTTGCTACTTTAATACAAATTTAAGACCCGTTAGTTTGTTTGGGGAAAACCCTTTTTGGGCCCCCAGCGAATTAAAAAACAATGAAGTCCCCTTTAGCATTTTCTCTTTTACCAACTGCCCGAAGCCTGAGCGAGAACCAAGCATTAAAGGGCGCCATCTGTGCACATTTCTTATCAGTTTTTGCCACAAGAGTTCTTTTGTCAAAGTCTGATACTGCTTTTATCCCTGGTTTTTTTATTGGTTGCCAACTCTGTGAAAACAGGAGCTCGTTATTTTCTATCGATTTTAATATAAAATTTTATTTTTAACTAGTCTCGCGTTCACGCTCCCCGCCTGACATGTATTCACAATATTTAAATATTCAATAAAAATAATTTTTGGCTTCATCGCATTCCCCGTATTAACAACTTTTAGATAAATAATTTAAAAAGTGTTTTCTTAAAAAAAAGGGGTTTAAACCAAGGTTAGGTGTTAGAAAGACATACATTGTAAATTTAAAATAAATCCCAACAACTTAGGGTACAAAAATACTTTCATGTTTATTTTTTTCTTGGTCAACATCTTAACATTGACATTGCCAAAAATTAATCTTGTTTTCTGATCTTAAATCTTTCCTTTAGGTGGAACTTTATTGAAAACATTAATGGTTTTAATTAGTTTTTTTATTAACTAAATTAATAACACGTGGCTTAGTAAAAATAATTTATTGATATACATTTTAAATAAAAATTTCACTGAAAAAAATAAGTTAAAAATCCTTAATAAATATTTATTCGATTTTTATTTATTTCCTTTAAAAAATATATCTTAATTTAAATAATTTTTTTTAAACCAAAAAAATTTAATTTGATGGATTTTAAAGGTCATTTGAACTTTTCTTAGCAATAAAACAAAAAAAAAATTTCGTTTTCAAATTAAAAAAAAACATTTTTTGCGTTTGAAGTAAACACTATTTGTTTTTGCCTACAGACGGTTTTTGGGGGGTAGTTTCTACCACTAATTCACTAACGTGATTTTGGTTGTGAGACCGTCGGGGAAAAGGGGTGTTAAATGTTAAGGCTGGCTTAAAATTGAAGGTGAAAATTTTGGGGGAACGGGGGTTCATCGTGTTCGTCTTGGTTCTATAAGGAAATTGTCAACAGCTTCAGATTGATGGACTTGTTCGGAAAATTTTACTTTTCAAAAAGAATCAAAAAAGAATTATCTCATGAAAATTGGATTTTAAATATTTCCCCAGTCACTTAAAATTTTTTTTACGGCATTGTCCATTGTTCCCTAAATTTAAATTTTTAAAAATTTAAAATTAAAAATGATCATATGTGATTTCTTCATAAGGATGCATTTTCATAAATAAGTCAAATTCACAGAATATCTGATCTTGGCCCCGTGAAAATTTAAAATCAAGATGTTGCATTTTGGGGGTATGAGGATGCAGAGACAGAAGGTAAAAACCGTTTGCGCGACGAAATTCAAACCCGCTGAGCGATTGGTGGCTGCAATGATTATCAAAATTGGAAAAGCTGGGTTTGAGCATTGTCATCAATATTTGTGAAAATGCTGCAGCATTTATAAACGATACTGGGGGGACCGTTCTGAAAAAAAAAGGTTTAATTTCTCCCCGGGAAAAACATGGGGGCACATATTTTCCCCTTTGGGAAAATGGTGACACAAGCCTTGATAAGCTATTCTAAAAAATAACGTAAATGCAAGTACGTGTCTAGCAACAAGCACACTTGGGATTATTTTTAAAAAATTTTGTCCCATTGAGATAAAATTTGTTTTTTTCCCAAAAAACTAAGATAGAGCATCTTTTAGACAATATTTTACAACCCAAAATTTTTTTGCAAGCGATTAGGTAGTTTCGGCAATGTCCTATTAATTATTTTTTTAAAAATTCAATACCCGATTACGGCCTTTTAATAATGGAATCATAAGGAAATACTACTTTGCCCCTTTGGTTGTACTTTAAAAAAAAAAATTTTAGAAATTTTTTTTAATTATGTAGTACACACGTTTAAAGGATGTACAAAATAAAAACTATAAAAATTTAGAGCTTCTGCTTCATTATTAAGGCCCCCTTTAACAATTCTTTTTACATCTTATTGTACTCTTTCCCAAAAGTAGATTAAATATTTATTAAATTTTTTTTTTTAATAGTTTCTAAAAACATTTTTTTTTTTATTTTGCATCACATCCAAAAATAAAGAAAAATTCAAAAAAAAAAATCCCCATGTGCTTTTATTTATATATAAAACAAAAACGGACATGTTCCAGATTTAAATTTATAATTACATTTTGTCTTCAGAAACCTTTTGATGTGTTATACTTAGGCCTTGCCCCAAATTTTTGCGCCTTAAGTTGTTTTAACAAAGGGACGTTTGAATGTGACTATTGTCATAATTTTGACACTCTCCCAAAAAACTTAGTTTAAATAGGACTTAAGTGTCCAAAAATTTTCAACCGGCCTTTTTAAAATATCTCTTTAATAAAAATGTATGTTATTTTTTTGTTATGACTAAAACTAAGAGGTTTTTTTTAAAGTATTTAAAAACAAAATCAAAAAAGGGGAATTTCTCTATTTCTTTTTTTTTTTTGGGAAAGGTTAAACCAAAAATTTATTTTTATTTTGAATAACTCGCTATTTATATAGTGTGTCTACTTAAGTTAAAACCATATGAAAAACTTTTTTTTTATTAAGTTTACGAAAAAAAAAATTATTTTTGATAAAAAATTATGGTCCAAAACAAAAAAAACCTTAGATATCAATTTTTTTAAGCCTTAAAGAGATTTTCAAAAAATAGAATTTTACTCAAAAAAAGGTATACCATTAGTTTTTACAATACAGAAGAATGTTAAAAAGTAAAGTTTTTTTTTAATTAAAAGTTATATTTAAATAATTTTTTCCTTTTATACTTTAATGTAATCTAGGATGAAAGACATGAAATATTTGACTTGTGTGTAATGGTTTTTTTTTTGTAAAATTACAAAAAATGGCAAATTTTTAAATCGTAAAGGGAAAAAAAAAAATTATTGTAAATAATCAAATCCCAAATTTCATGCTAAAAGCTGTTTATATTTTAAATAACTATTTAAATTTAAAAAAAATTTTACTTTATAACATTCTTCTGTATTGTAAAAAATAGAGGTGCTCGAGTAAAAATTTATATTTTTTTAAAACCTCCCTACCTTTTAAAAAAAATTTATATCAATGGGTTTTTTGGACTATCAACTTAACAGAACTTTTTACATAAACTTAATAAAAAAAAAGTTTTCCCTATTTTCCCCAAATTAAGTAAACACACTGTAGTTTTTTTTAGGAAAAAAGGGAATTTTAAAAAAAATTTAAAAAAATTAAAAAAAAATAGTTATAATTCAAAATTGTAAAATTAATTTTTTTTCGTTTATAAATTAAATTAAACCCAAAAAATACGAAAGTACAAGTAGGTTGAAACAAATCGGGGCTTTTTTTTTAAATTGATCCCCAAACGGATATAAAACTTAATTAAAAAAAAACAAAAAATTTTTTAAAAAAGGTTAAAAGGGAAATCATTTTACTTAATAAACTCCCTTTGATTTTCTTTTTTAAATTTGGTAGCTTTTTTTTAGGTTCGGCTGACTTCAAAAAACTTTAGCCCCTAATAAGTTTCATACCTATTTGATTTCGTTTTTGTTGGATAATGCGGTGTATAGGTAAAAGTATTATTTTATAATTTTATTTTTTTTTAAATGTTAAGTATTTTTTTAATTACTTTTTAATTTCGTCATTTTTAGTTTTAAATAAAAACATGCATCAGAATTTGACTAAGGTTTCGAGATTTTCCTTTGACACCATACCCTGTAGTTCCTATCAATGCACCAAGTCATCACAACTACACGTATTAATTACTTCATGTCAAAAAAGAACTAAACTGATTTTGATGAAATCTACATTTTTCCCTAAGTTAAAGTAATTGTGAGCCAATAAAAAAATGGTTACAATCCGATGAATAGTTTCGAAGAAATGCGTGGACAAACAATCATGCATGCATACATACATACATACATACATACATACATACATACATACAAATATACATGCACCTATAAAATTTTGTATATTTGTTTGGAAGGCCTAATAGATTAGGGGACATCCATTAATTACTTGAGGTGTTTGCTTTTAGTTTGAATCCCTCCTCCCCTTTGGTGAGTATTGGTAAGATGTCGTCAGATCCCCCCCTTTTCCCTTACATGATATTTACATTATAATTTTTAAATAATTAAATTTATTTACATTATAAACATAATTTTGTGCACAAAAAGAACACTATTTTTTAATACATGATTTATTTTATTTTCTTTACAGGTGGGTGTTCAAAAAAGGACGACCAAATTACAAGAGGTGATCCTTATTAATAATATATAAAATTTCTATTAATAGTGGGTCTCGAAATATCATAGTTTCTACGGATATACCAATAAACCAACATTTCATTGCAAGTCTCTGGGCCCAAATATTACTTAATTCTAGTTACAAATAAAAATTTATTTTTTTTATTAATGCGCTTTACAGACTTGCAATAAATTGGTTTAAATGTTTTTTCTGGAAAATGGAACATGATAGAATAAAATATTAGAAGAGAAAAAATTCTATTTTTAATTGCTAAATAAAAAAAAATGAAAATTTGATAAAAATCAGTGGTGTACATTTTTTTCGCAATTATTTTCAATAAAGTGCCTCCTAAAACGCCACTGGATTTATTATTTTATTACTAAAAATAACACTAACAAATTTCAGGAAAATCGGCTACAGGGTATTAAAGATTATTACAAAAAAAACTATTTTCTTAAAAAAAAGGTTAACACCCTGTATCTTGGAAACTACGCATTTTCGGACCCATATTTATAAAAAAAAAATGTTTATATTTTTCACCTCCAAAAATATGCCCTTGCAATTTTTCAGTGGCGGATTTATAGTCTGTCTCAAAGTATATCCTTATGGCTTTTGACGGACCATACCCCAATAAACCTTTAACGATTTTATTACCTATTGTTATTGGGTAAACCCATTTGCTCATAAAGGCAGGGGTGGGCCAGGTATTTCTTGAGTTTTAACCATTAGGCATATAAATATTTTGGCTAATATTTTAGTGGCAGTGTTGAATAACTGTTTTTCTATGCGTTTCGAAAAAGTTGTTTTACGAGAATAAAACTATGTCGCGTCGAAATCATTTGTCATAAGATGCAAAACAGGTTGTGAAAAGTGTGTATGAAACTTTGTTTAGTAGAGGTCTAATTAAACAAGAAGCTTTAAAAGAAACCTGTCTACTTACAAAAACTCCAATATTATCGATAAGGGATATTATTATTAGTGAATTGAACAAAAGAAAAAAACGTAGTGATTTTCAATCTCACCGTATAGACAATAGTGATCAGGACTTAATAAGAAGGAAACTTTTTAAAAACTGGTTTCAAAATTATCTTTTAAAAAATATTCCAAACAACAGTGTTATTGTCATGGATAACGCAAGCTACCACAGCCGTCTGCTACACAAAGCACCAGCTTCATCAAGTTCAAAAACTGAAATCCAGGAATATTTGTTAGAAAATGATATTTATTTTGAATTCAGTTACAAAAACGAACTTTTGAAGTCCTCAATTCATATGCATTTAAAAACAATATGTATGTGATAATTTGGCTGAACAGGCTGGGCATACTGTCTTACGGCTTCCTCCGTATCACTGTATGTTTAACCCATAGAGCATTTGTGGAACCAAGTAAAATCAAAGATCAGAGCAGAAAATGTTACACCTACTTTTAGTCCCAGTGTTATAAATTTGATAAAAAATGTAATTACTAACATACCAGTTGAGAGCTGGAAAATTCACTACGCACATTATAAAAATTCAGGACTCTTACATTTCTATCCAAAACAACATAAATCCTATTGTAATTAATCTCAATGATGACTCTGATAGTGAAACAGAATTAGATTTAGATATTTAGATTAAAAATGTAATTATGTATAGATAATTCAGTTATAAATTTATTAAAACTTTGCATATATTTAATTTCTTAATGTAATTTTAAGAATATACTTACCTAAATAAACAATAAATTATAAATCTTTATATTATTAAAGTCCGTCCCTAATGTTCTGTCCTTTTATACCTACCGATCCGCAGTTTTATTGCTGTCGGCTGGTATAATCCATAAATAAAGGCAAGAGCTAACACGGCATACTTTGGGACAGACTATACCAGCGGGCTAAGTAGGCTGGAGCCTAGGGCGGCAGATTTAAAGGACGGCAAACTTGGGGTCAGAAATTAAAAAGATTTATATTTACATATCTTAATCTTAATTTTGGCAGTAGTGTAGACAAAGTTGTTTTATGGGAGGGTATATAAAACCATTAAAGCAATATACTCTTAAAGATGTATTTATTAACTCAAAAATTAAAAATTATTTATAAAACAAAGTTTAACCGATTTCACCAAAATTGCCGGGTGTAATATATCGAAATACAAGGATTATTTAAAGGTAATTTTATATTTTGAGGATAGTTGGTATAAATATTCGTATTTGTATCCGATTAATTTTTTTAAAAAGGATATTGTTATGAGTTATGGGGGAGATATATCTCCATATCCCCCACCTTGGCTACACCACTAGTCCTAGGTCCACTCAAACAATTTAACTTGTCATATGTTTCACCACTTAGATACATTTTTCTACAATTTGCGAGTGATACTTAACACTCGTCCTTATTGATGGATTCGTATCCGAATTAGAAATACGGCAAGAGATCCACTGACCAAAATGAGTAATTTGTCATCATGAACTCTTACGGAAAAAGCCCTTTTCTTAGAAAAAATGTATTAGATAGTGACTTAGTTCAAGAATGCATACATTTTTGATGTCACCACTAGTCCTAGGTCCACTCAAACAATTCAACTTATCATATGTTTCACCACTAAGATACATTTTTGTACAATTTGAGAGTGATACTTAACACTCGTCCTTATTGATGGACTCGTATCCGAATTAGAAATACGGCAAGAGACCCACTGACCAAAATGAGTAATTTGTCATCATGAACTCTTACGGAAAAAGCCCTTTTCTTAGATAAAATGTATAAGATAGTGACTTAGTTCAAGAATGCATACATTTTTGATGTCACCTTCCTACTAAAAGAATTTTGATAAAACCACATTCGGGATCATCAATCCTATCTTAGTTGCTGCAAAAATAGAAACGTTTATCCATACCTAGATATAACAGTTTACAACCATGTATAGTCTGTCTTAAAGTATACCGTGTTAGCTCTTGCCTTCATTTATGGATTATACCTGCCCACAGCAATAAAACTGCGGATCGGTAGGTATTAAAGGACAGAACATTAGGGACGGACTTTAATAATATAAAGATTTATAATTAATTGTCTATTTAGGTAAGTATAATCTTAAAATTACTAAATTTATAACTGCATTATTTATACATAATTACATTTTTAATCTAAATATCTAAATCTAATTCCGTTTCACTATCAGAGTCATTATTGAGATTTATTACAATATGATTTAGGTTGTTTTGGATAGAAATGTAAGAGTATGACAATTTTTACAATGTGCTGTATTGAATTTTTCCAGCTTTCAACTGGTATGTTAGTAATTACATTTTTTATCAAATTTATAACACTGGGACTTAAAGTAGGTGTTACATTTTCTGCTCTGATCTTTGATTTTACTTGGTTCCACAAATGCTCTATGGGGTTAAACGTACAGTGATACGGAGGAAGCCGTAAGCCAGTATGCCCAGCCTGTTCAGCCAAATTATCACATACATATTGTTTTTTAATTGCATGTGAATTTAGGACTTCCAAAAGATGCGTTTTTTTGTAACTGAATTCAAAATAAATATAATTTTCTAACAAATATTCCTGGATTTCAGTTTTTGAACTTGATGAAGCTGGTGCTTTGTGTAGCAGACGGCTGTGGTAGCTTGCGTTATCCATGACAATAACACTGTTGTTTGGAATATTTTTTATAAGATAATTTTGAAACCAGTTTTCAAAAAGTTCTGCACTTGTATCCTTATGATAACTCAAGCTAGAATCCTTAATATTCTTTGCAGACAACAGGAAGCAGTTTGGGACAAATCCGCCTTCTGAACCAGCGTGTATTATGGTAATGTTTTCTTTATTTGAAAGTGCTTTCGTCTGACAGTTTTGACTGGAATCAACTCATCCTTAGGATACTGTGTCGTGTGTATCGAACCATGTTTCATCAGGGTAAATTATGGATCTGTTTTTTAACCTATATTTTTAATTTCTTGAAGGTAATTAAATCTCCAAGTGCGTAATCTGTGCGACTCCATTACTACTTGTCTTTTGTCTATTTTGCGGTATTTAAATCTCATTTTACAAACAACTCTATGGAGGGTGGCACGGCTAATATTTATATTGGTTTCGTCTTCGTCTAGCTTCTTTTTTTGTTTATCCAAGGTAGAAATAACTCCGTTTCCATAAATACAATATATTTTTCTTCTTATTAGGTCCTGATCACTATTGTCTATACGGTGAGATTGAAAATCACTATGTTTTTTTTTCTTTTGTTCAATTATTCACTAATAATAATATCCCTTATTAATGATATTGGAGTTTTTGTAAGTAGACAGGTTTCTTTTAAAGCTTCCTGTTTAATTAGACCTCTACTGATTAAAGTTTCATACACATTTTTCACAACCTATTTTGCATCTAATGACAAATGATTTCGACGACATTGTTATATTCTCGTAAAACAACTTTTCGAAACGCACAGTAAAACGGTTATTCAACATTGCCACTAAAATATTAGCCCAAATATTTATATGCCTAATGGTTAATACTCAAGAAATGGCCCTGGCCCACCCCTGCCCTTATGAACAAATGGGTTTACCCAATAACAATGGCTAATAAAATTGTTAAAGGTTTATTGGGGTATGGTCTGACAAAAGCCATAACGATATACTTTGAGACAGACTATACACCAGCGACAAATTGTTTGGGTGAGAGAAGCTTTCCTTACTTAAAACGGGTAAAAAATTATCCAAAGATCTTTTAAGCAAAACTAATTAATGAACAAGATTTCATACGATGGTATAATTGATGAGTTTGCGAATAGAAAATCGTGCAAAAAGGTATTTTTTTATTAATAACTTAATTGAATTGCATCCTCGTTATCGGCCGGATTGTAAAAAGAAAAAATAAATATATTGCTTTAAACTGTAGGTAAGTGCAATAAAATTATTTAATTACGTTTACTGACTGTACATTATTGTGTAAATAGTATTAAGGCAGACCGTTCCCCATGTAACGAAGATTGGACTTCTATTAGCTTAAAAATAAATTCAAAAACTATTTCTTGTGCAATCTTAACCTAATCATTGGGTTGTAAAAATAATCTAAGTAGTTATTGACAAAAAAATGTAATTCATATGAATGTGAACTGGGGTATTGAATTTTAAGGTAGGTAGGCGCAAAATTTAAATAGCTTACTTGCGACACATAGTAAATCCGCCACTGCTCATTAAACAAATAGAAGGTCAGTATATTTCTGCAGCCAATTTTATCTTTACTATTTTACAAAGTCGTTTTAGACGTAAACAAGTACTAATGTAAAATTAGTGATCTAGTTTTTATTATGCTCCATTTACAGGTCATCATTATCTCTGACATGGGTTTTAACAAATAATAGGTCTAATCAAATTAACAGATACAAATAAGTATTAAGTAATGTACCTCGATTAACTGTAACGAATTATAACAGTGGTCATTATTAAGAAAAATAATATTACCTGCCAAAAATAGAGATTCGCGTCAAACGGATAATGGTTGATGAAACTTGACGTTTAAGTTGTCAAAATGTTCGTTGGATCACGACTATCAAAAATCTCTGGCCTTAAAAAATCATTATGGCGGTTCAATGTGGCGCCAACAAAGTCTGTTGTCATAATATAATTATTTAAAAAGCGAAATAAATAGCTACCTACTTATAATGTAACGTAGAACTACTATATAACCGGGTGTTTCTCGAACGTGGTTCCCCTAAAACTTTTATTTTTAAGATTGGAAAATGAAATTTGGCGTGTGACAACGACCTAAAATGCATTGAATGACGTGTTCAATTGTCTCTGATGATTTCGGTTTCACCGGAAATGACCTACTTTTGAATTTTAAATGGAACACCTGTATTTTTTTACCTATTCGATGAAAATGACATCCTAAATACAATGACACCCATATGTCAACTTTTGATATTTTTCTTTAAAACATTTAATTTTTTAAAATTCAATCCAGAGTGCCATGACGTTGTTAAAACAACCAATTTTTTTATATCTTTTACAGAAAGGTTAAAAGATTTCAAAATTTATTTCTAGACATAACTCAATTTTTCAAACGGAACGATGGTGGCTCGTTGGCATATTTGAAAAGAGCATTTTTATGAATAATTTGATATCCCACACTTAATATTTTAAGTTAAATCAACACTAAAAAACAAAAATAGGCATAGTAGTTGTTGCTTATAAAATTATTAAAACATCCAGTGCTGGCATTCGATTAAAGAGTCATATTATGCATTTCGGTAATTTTGTCAGGTAGGCTTGGAAATAAACAAAAACTTTAATGTTAAAGAATGATGTTACATATTTTAATGATTAAATGAAAGGCATTTTGATTTAAATACCTTTAAATATAATAATTAATAATAATAATATAATAATTACTATTCTTATAAGCAACAACTTATATGCCTATTTTTTAGCTTTTCTAGTGTTGATTTAACTCCAAATTATCAAGTGTGGGGTATCAAATTATTCACAAAAAAATGCTCTTTTCGAATATGCCAACGAGCCACCATCATTCCATTTGAAAAAAATTAGTTATGCCTAGAAATAAAATTTTGAAATCTTTGTTCCTTTCTGGAAAAGACATAAAATACGAAAGATAATTAAAACTATTTTTCCACGCCTCCTGTACTCAACATTGGTTGTTTTAACGACGTCATGGCACTCTAGATTGTATTTTAAAAAATTAAATGTTTTTAAAGGAAAATGTCGAAAGTTGACATATGCGGTGTCATTGTATTTAAGATGTCATTTTCTATCGAAGAGAAAAATACAGGGTGTTCCATTTAAAATTCAAAGTTGAGGTCATTTCCGTGAAACCGAAATCATCAAAACAATTAAAAACGTCATTCAATGTATTTTAGGTCAAATATCAACAAGTCAGATTTTATTTTCTTTTCTTAAAAGTAAAAAATAGGAAACCACCTTTGAAAAACCATAGTATATATATATATATATATATATATATATATATATATATATATATATATATATATATATATATATATATATATATATATATATATATATATATATATATATATATATATATAATATATATATATATATATATATATATATATATATATATATATATATATATATATATATATATATAATATATATATATATATATATATATATATATATATATATATATATATATATATATATATATATATACCGGGTGTTTTTCAAAGGTGGTTCCCCCCTATTTTTTTTACTTTTAAGAAAAGAAAATAAAATCTGACTTGTTGATATTTGACCTAAAAATACATTGAATGACGTTTTTAATTGTTTTTGATGATTTCCGGTTTCACCGGAAATGACCTCAACTTTTGAATTTTAAATGGAACACCCTGTATTTTTCTCTTCGATAGAAAATGACATCTTAAATACAATGACACCGCATATGTCAACTTTCGACATTTTCCTTTAAAAACATTTAATTTTTTAAAATACAATCTAGAGTGCCATGACGTCGTTAAAACAACCAATGTTGAGTACAGGAGGCGTGGAAAAATAGTTTTAATTATCTTTCGTATTTTATGTCTTTTCCAGAAAGGAACAAAGATTTCAAAATTTTATTTCTAGGCATAACTAATTTTTTTCAAATGGAATGATGGTGGCTCGTTAGCATATTCGAAAGAGCATTTTTTGTGAATAATTTGATACCCACACTTGATAATTTGGAGTTAAATCAACACTAGAAAAGCTAAAAAATAGGCATATAAGTTGTTGCTTATAAGAATAGTAATTATTATATTATTATTATTAACTATTATATTTAAAGGTATTTAAATCAAAATGCCTTTCATTTAATCATTAAAATATGTAACATCATTCTTTAACATTAAAGTTTTTGTTTATTTCCAAGCCTACCTGACAAAATTACCGAAATGCATAATATGACTCTTTTAATCGAATGCCACGGCCCGGATGTTTTAATAATTTTATAAGCAACAACTACTATGCCTATTTTTTGTTTTTTTAGTGTTGATTTAACTTAAAATATTAAGTGTGGGATATCAAATTATTCATAAAAAATGCTCTTTTCAAATATGCCAACGAGCCACCATCGTTCCGTTTGAAAAAATTGAGTTATGTCTAGAGATAAAATTTTGAAATCTTTTAACCTTTCTGTAAAAGATATAAAAAAATTGGTTGTTTTAACAACGTCATTGCACTCTGGATTGAATTTTAAAAAATTAAATGTTTTTAAAGAAAAATATCAAAAGTTGACATATGGGGTGTCATTGTATTTAGGATGTCATTTTCTATCGAATAGGTAAAAAAATACAGGGTGTTCCATTTAAAATTCAAAAGTTAAGGTCATTTCCGGTGAAACCGGAAATCATCAGAGACAATTGAACACGTCATTCAATGCATTTTTAGGTCGTATGTCGACACGCCAAATTTCATTTTCCAATCTTAAAAAATAAAAAAGTTATAGGGGGGAACCACGTTCGAGAAACACCCGGTATATATAAGTAGTTCTACGTTACATATATAAGTAGGTAGCTATTTATTTCGCTTTTTAAATAATTATATTCTGACAACAGACTTTGTTGGCGCCACATTGGAACCGCCATAATGATTTTTTTAAAGGCCAGAGATTTTTTGATAGTACGTGATCCAACGAACATTTTGACAACTTAAACGTCAAGTTTCATCAACCCATTATCCGTTTGACGCGGAACGTCTCATATTTTTGGCAGGTAATATTATTTTTTCTTAATAATGACCACTGTTATAATTCGTTATAGTTAATCGAGGTACATTACTTAATACTTATTTGCATATCTGTTAATTTGATTAGACCTATTATTTGTTAAAAACCCATGTCAGAGATAATGATGACCTGTAAATGGAGCATAATAAAAAACTAGATCACTAATTTTTACATTAGTACTTGTTTACGTCTAAAACGACTTTGTAAAAATAGTAAAGATAAAATTGGCTGCAGAAATATACTCGACCTTCTATTTGTTTAATGAGCAGTGGCGGATTTACATATGTGCCGCAAGTAAGCTATTTAAATTTTGCCGCCCCTACCTACCTTTAAAATTCAATACCCCAGTTCACATTCATATGAATTACATTTTTTTTGTCAATAACTACTTAGATTATTTTTACAACCCAATGATTAGGTTAAGATTGCACAAGAAATAGTTTTTGAATTTATTTTTAAGCTAATAGAAGTCCAATCTTCGTTACATGGGGAACGGTCTGCCTTAATACTATTTACACAATAATGTACAGTCAGTAAACGTAATTAAATAATTTTTATTGCACTTACCTACAGTTTAAAAGCAATATATTTATTTTTTCTTTTTACAATTCGGCCGATAACGAGGATGCAATTCAATTAAGTTATTAATAAAAAAATACCTTTTTGCACGATTTTCTATTCGCAAACTTATCAATTATACCATCGTATGAAATCTTGTTCATTAATTAGTTTTGCTTAAAAGATCTTTGGATAATTTTTTACCCGTTTTAAGTAAGGAAAGCTTCTCTCACCCAAACAATTTGTCGCTGGTGTATAGTCTGTCTTAAAGTATATCGTTATGGCTTTTGTCAGACCATACCCCAATAAACCTTTAACAATTTTATTAGCCATTGTTATTGGGTAAACCCATTTGTTCATAAGGGCAGGGGTGGGCCAGGGCCATTTCTTGAGTATTAACCATTAGGCATATAAATATTTGGGCTAATATTTTAGTGGCAATGTTGAATAACCGTTTTTACTGTGCGTTTCGAAAAAGTTGTTTTACGAGAATATAACAATGTCGCGTCGAAATCATTTGTCATTAGATGCAAAATAGGTTGTGAAAAATGTGTATGAAACTTTAATCAGTAGAGGTCTAATTAAACAGGAAGCTTTAAAAGAAACCTGTCTACTATATGTTTAAAATATATATATATATATATATATATATATATATATATATATATATATATATATATATATATATATATATATATATATATATATATATATATATATATATATATTATATATTTATATATATATATATATATATATATATATATATATATATATATATATATATATATATATATATATATATATATATATATATATATATATATATATATATATATATATATATATATATATATATATATATATACACGGCCATTGTTTATGATTATTACTAATAATAAATACTGCATTATTAGTCCCTATTAATGCATAATTTTCTATTAATAAACGATCTAGTATAGACAAGTAATCGTAAATTTTAATAATATAATTAATGATTTTGCAGAAGAAAGGTTCAAGGAAAAATGTTAGTATAGGGTTTTGCCTATAATTAAATAATACATAGTTTAAAAAAGACTTGTTTTACCATTTTAATTTATATTCTGTTTTTATATTATGAAATTTATTTATTTTAAAAAGTTTTAATTTAATTTTCTGTATGCTTTACTTTTGTTAAATTTGTTTATTAAATTTTTATAAGAATTACTAGTAAAGTTTACATTCTTTTAATGCTAAATTTCTGATATTCAAAAAATATTGACATATTAGGGCGGCAAAAAAGTTCAATCCGGCCCTAAATACAAAACATGAAGTCTAGCCTTCTCACTCCAATAACACTTATTAAAGAACCTGCCAAGTTGGTTTTCTGAAATAAAAATGCATTACGAAAAAAAAATCAAGACAAATTATGGTTTTCACAATTTAATATTAAAGCAGTTGTCAAAAAAATATTATAACTAATTCAGACGCTAATTGCATGGCGATTAATGATATCAACCCTTAACGCGCTTACCATGTTTGCGCGTTTAACAGCCTCGATCATTAATCGTCCTTAATAAAAACTTGGTTGATGAAATAGCTATTTTAGAATACTTTTTATTACGTCTAAGATTACTTTAACCTTCCTTATAACCCTATTTACTATACCCCTCGTATAATAAGTGTCATGCATTGTCCATGGCGACACGAGCTTTTTCAGAGATAGGCTGTTTACTTTTCGTAAATGGCGCTCTTACAATTTTATTATTTTATCCTCTCGCTCTATCGAAACAAAACATCGATATTGATCTCTCAATCACTCAAAAAATTAATATTTTATTTTTGGAGCTAAAAAAATTAGATTTAAAACTTTTTTTTATAATATTAAACGTTGAAAGGTAAAAATCGATGTTAGTGTCATCTAACATCGATGTTAAAGACATCGAACATCGGTAACGAAACATCTATAATCGTCGCCCAGCATTATTTAGCACCGGTGGTGACGTCACAGCCGCTGCCCGCTTCTCCTAAATATTCCAAAGTACGTTAAATGGAACCGAGCAGTCCTTTAGTATATAGTCGTTGATATTATACGTCTATTATAGATCTAAATTTAGACAAATAAAGTAACCCATAACTCTCTAGTGAGATAAAGTAGGGAGTTATAGATTTTATCTCACTAGTGAGTTATGAACATAATTTTTTTTTATAAACAATCACCTTAGTTACAAAACCGCAACCTTTGCATGGTTGCCAGAAAAATCCACCTGTTATTTACTATGTCACATAATCTGACAAATTAGAAATATATACTACAGGGACATTTTTTTATTTCAAGGATCTTTTCTATGTATCTTACATCAACTTTATATTATAATAATATGACAGTTTTGGATAAAATATTGAATGGAACACGTGTGTTATTACATATAAGCGGCCTCGAGGGCTAAACTTTTCTCGCGTGACTTATATGTATAATAACACACCAGTACCATAAATAGCTATAATCTATATAATGTTTATTATTCTGAAAAATTTTAAAAAACGGGTTGTCAGCCAAAATTGTTAAATTAAATAAAAATAAAAAACAAAGATTTAACAGAGTTTTGTAACTTTTGCGCTTCAAATTAGAAGAAATAACAAAAAATCTAACGTTTCGTTGCCGTTGCTGTTACGGCGCAGTTGGGGTTTGTAAACGTTTCAATAATTAAATTTTAAAGGTCAATTTATGACCTAATGCAAATTGATGTTCCCGTTAGTAAGTTAAGCTTATGGCTTTTAATGCAACATTTCTAAATGACACGGCTCTTGCTGTTCGCAGTCCAGTTGCTGTTCCGTATTGTTCCGTTGTGGGTGCGTAATCTGTGGTATTGTTTGAACTGGGCCAAGTTTTATCTTTTTAACGGTGTCATTGGCTGACCTTATTAAACGTTTAATAAGATTGCATAACCAATGTAACAAAAAAATCTGTGAAAGGGTCTTTAGATGGATTTAAATTTGTGAACACTTTGTGCAGTTGAACTTTCACATGTCAAATGTTTCCGCTAGATAAATTTTAAATACACATTTTGCATTAAGCAAAAAACTTAAATGTAGAATCATTTTTCTTCTAATTACTAATTACTGTTAACCGAAATTTTCCATACATCTATCAAATTTATAGTTGTTGGAATTTCCGTAATTCGAACTGCGACCAGACTTTGGAACGGAAGTTTATAAAACAAGACTAGTGATTTAAAATTATTAAATAATTTCTGGGTAGTGTAATAAACTAATGAAATAATATAAAATAAAAGTTTTTATTGGTTTTTGGTGTCAGTTAATGTTAGCTTAATTGGTCGTCAAAATAGCTATTTAACAAATAAGGGCGATTAATGAAGGTGGCCGTTAAGGGTTAATTTTTTTCGAATATATTTCGGTTTTAGGCAACCAACCTAACAAATTGTTTATGATTGTCATACTATAATTGTTTATTAATAAAAAATCATGAAAGGCAATTAATGAATGATTTTGTAGAAGTTAATAATAATAATACTTATGGGTAAACGATCGCCAAAAATAGTATGAATGCGGTTCATTGCTCGAGGGCTCTACCCACTGGTAACAACCATTTAAGGGACTAGAGCATATTAGTCTCGCAGTATGTTATTTATTTTTTGCACTTTCGGAAACAGTATCACTTAAATAAGGTAATTGGTTGGTGTTAATTTAAGACCACTTGATAAAGTCACAATTATTCATGGTCTACTTTGAAAGACAAGCCACTTAGTTACATAATAAATATCAAGATGTCAAAGTCATCAATTTTGTGACCAGAATCGAAATGATAACTTTTAATTTAAAAGAAAGTAACTGAAGAATGTATTTTGCCAACAAAAGCAAGAAAAATATATGAAACTCAATAAAAAGCATTTGTACGATAGTGCTCTAAAGGAAAAGTAAAAAATATCAAAGAGGATGCCCTCGTGTGTTATAGACAAATCCATATATTTTTCTCCTTTATCACTATGGGTATTATTAATCATGCTAAAAAGCATGTTCAACATTAAAAAATACGGTAATTGTCTCGAAAGTTGCCTCCTCTCCGATTTTGACCAAATTTGGTATACGAGGGTTTTTTGGGGCGGTGATTACAAATCAAAGGCAACTTTTCGTTTTCGAGATATTCATTATCAAAGTTGAAAATCAAAATAAACCTTATTTACATTATTCCTCCTTCTTTTGGCACAGAATTCTTGATATTTACCCTTAATTGGCACACAATATTTTATAAACACCTGTTAAAAACTTGTTTTTATATTTATTTTACACTTTTTTTCCATTTAATTGCAAACCTCTACTTTAACACGCCCCAATGTGGCCGCAACCATCTATACACCGGAATTTTGTAAGCAAAGATGGCCGCTGCCTTTGAACTTGAAAGTTCGCAATTTAATGAAAAAAAGGTGTAAAATAAGTAAAAATACAAGGTTTTAAGAGGTGTTTATAAAATATTGTGTGCTACCAATGATCGATATTATATTTTTGGTGCTACTTTAATGTAGAAATCAAGAATTATGTACAAAAAGAAGGGGGAATATAGTGAAAATAAGGTTAGTTTGATTTTCAACTTTAAAGACAAATATCTCGAAAACGAAACGTTACCGAAAAAATATTTTTTCAGATCGTAATCAGCGCCCCAAAAAACCTCCGTATACAAAATTTGGTCAAAATTGGAGAGGAGGCAACTTTCGAGACAATTACCAAAATTACATCGACATCGGGAAATTTTACAAGTAAATTGACCTGCTAAAAAGATGGAACGAAGGACATAGCCCATAAAAATCCAAAATACTAACTGGCGCTCTTTATGACAAATTTTTAATAGATCCTTCTCAGAGAAACAGTGTTTGATAAAAGGGGTTAGTGATTTTACTAAATATTTGATAAGTATCTCAATTAGTAACCTAATTATCGCAATTCAAGTAAGAAGTTACTTGAAATCATGTTTTGAGTTCCTTTAACTGTAAGTCAAATAACAGTTTTCCTAATATTAGCATTTTAAGACCCACGAAAAGCAAATTTTCATGGCGATTTTGATATATTTTTTGTAAACTCAGGTGCTATTGTGCCATTAATAGCCGAGTATGCCCTTTAATATTTAAGGATAACTAAATAAATAAAAAAATAAAGGAAATATTATACAAATTTATTCTTATATTTGCTTATTAAAAAATTATTTTTAAGGCTTTGCTTCAACCTGATCAAAATCTATAAAAGGGTGCTTTATCCAAATATGTTTTAACTAGGATTTAAAGTTCACGTCTGGCCCCTTAAATTTATCGTCAGTCCAAAAAGCGGTATGACGACACAAGGACCTCTAATATTAATTTTTCTTTGCTTTGTTAATTTATTTTATTTAGACCAAAAAGAGAAAATCCATCGCGTTCCTTTATTCCGATTTAAGATAATCGGTTTAATGTCAATTAAATATGGAACATAATAAATGTAAGGGGTAGATACCCCGTCAAAATCCATGGCAAATACCAACATTTCAAAAAGAGCAGCTGAAAGCTCTAAAACTGTTCATTATATTCGGCCCCATCTCGTAAATAAGATAAGTCGTAGTACCTCCATTCCTGGCGTATGCATCACAATTTTTAAAGTAAACACCATCCCCGCGCTCTCTCCGATCTCCGCACGGCCCATTCGATGTATAATCAGTCTTTGTTTTTGTGCGTATCGAATCACATCGATGGTAAAAGTATATCGCGTTCGCTATAAGCTTGTTTGTTTGTTTTTTAAATTAGATACCGATAAAGTGAGTGTTGAGTGCCATTATGCCTAAAGTTTCGAGAAAAAGAAAACGCAGTGTTTCACCTGTGAGTAATGCAAGAATTCTTAAAACCTTGGAGAGCCTGGAAAAAAGGATGAAAAAACTTGAGCGCAAAAAGCGCAGAAAATATTCGAGTTCGGAATCTGATGAGTCAGATCAACGATCAGAGCTTGACTCGGAGCAAAATTCGTTTAGCAGTCCTCGGCGGAAGAAGGGGAAGAAATAATTAATAAAGGTAATAAATATTGGTGATCATTTATGATAATGAGAATGTTAGACACTAGTTGGAAAAGAAGGCAGTACATACTGATTATGATGTCAGTAGTGGATGGTTTGCTTTTGAATTTTTCATGTTTATGATGACATGAACAAAAACCACTGTTATACAAAAACTGATTATGTTATCAGTTTAGTATTTTTTCATGTTTATGATGACATGAACCAAAAAACCACTGTCGTGCCTAAACTGATTATGTTATCCATTAGCATTTTTTTTTTCATGTTTATGATGACATGAACCAAAAAACCACTAGTATGCCTTGACTGGACTCTGTTGTCAGTTCTCGCCAGTCAATGATATTAAGTTAAAGGAATTCCCTTTTTTTCAGGGGACTCAGCGAACGAAGCAGGCACCACATCAAACCATCCGAGTCTACATTCCGACATCTTGTCGCTATTGGGTTCGGAGGTTAATACGGACATTCAATATGGTGCTCCCATTCACCCGAATGTGGGAGACCGATGGTTACACATTATAAAGATGGGGTTAGATGCAGAAGGAAAGCTTGAATTAATTAAGAAATATCCTTCGCCCGAAAATGCAAAACATTTTGGGACCCCAAAATTAAATCCATGCCGCTGTTGACTCGGTCATAAAACGAGATGAACGCCTCGTGAGTCAACAGGCTCAAATTAGTGCAAGTCTCTCGGCTATAAGTAAAGCAATTACCAGCTTGTTAAATAAAGAAGGGGGAGAGGATAGCACGGGCAATAAAGATATTATTGAACAATTAAGCGACGCAGGCGCCTCTTAGCTGACATTCATCATATATTTAGCATGGCCAGAAGAGACCTGGTGTCCCTAAACTTGAATAAGGATCTAGGACCTCTTATGGAGTCAAAAATAGATGAATGGTTGTTCGGGAAGATTTAAGCGAAAGGCTTAAGATAGCAAAAGATCTACAAGTTTCTTCTAAACAATTATTAACCGCAAAACAACCTCCCAAAAAGACGAAGGAAATTTAAACTGGAAAGGTCCACCCAAGAATTTTCGGGGAGCCAGGAGGGGGGACCGTACAGTCAAGCTCCCACGAACCCCAAGTTCACCGTGAAGCATCGGTCAGGACACCAGAAACCGGGCCAAAAACATCCCGTACCGGGACGAGTGGGGAGTCGACGTCATTAGTGGTAGGTAATACAGCAGGAAGGCTTAAACACTTCTATAAAAATGGAAAGTTTTTACCCAGGACAAGCGTATTTTGTCCTGGGTGAAAGGTGTAAAATTCCTTTTACAAAAGACCAAAACAACTTTTTATCCCGAAACAACCTAGATGGTCATCTAGCGAATTGGAAATAGTAAAAAAAGCTATCAATAAATTATTAAAATCAGGAGCCATATCCCGTGTTCAACCTTGTAAAGATCAATTTATTTCGAGCATTTTTACTTTCCAAAACCAGATGGCTCGACTAGGCTTATTTTGAATCTTAAAAATCTAAACCGTTTTATAAAAGATGAACACTTTAAATTAGAGGATCAAAAGGTGGTATCCAATATAATTACACAAGGATGTTTCATGTCAAAATTAGATTTAAAGGACGCTTACCTTTTGATCCCTATTCGACAACAGGATAGAAAATACCTGAGATTTTATTTTCAAGATATGGTTTTTCAATATAATTGCCTTTGTTTTGGTATCAATTTTGCGCCGATGCTTTTTACAAAATTGCTAAAACCTATAATGTATTTTTTGAGAAGCAAAGGTTACGTATCAGTTGTATACTTGGATGATTTTTGCTTTTGGGGAATTCTTATAAAGATTGTTTAGAAAATGTCAAGGAAACTATCAACATTTTAGAATCCTTGGGTTTTCTAATAAATTATAATAAGAGTTCACTAAAACCACAGCAAATATGTAGATATCTAGGTTTCGAATACAACTCTGTGGATATGACAATTGGTATACCAAATAATAAAAAAGAAAACTTGTTTTGCTTAATTACATCATTTGCAAATAAAAAGAGTTGCTCGATTAGAATGTTCGCAAAAATGTTAGGAAAACTGATTTCAGTTTGTCCAGCGGTCGATTATGGTTATTTATATACAAAAATGTTTGAACGAGAGAAATATTTGGCCTTAATGAGACACAGAGAAAATTTTAATGCTATTATGGAAATTCCAAGTAGCTTAAGTGATGAATTTCAATGGTGGTTACGAAAACTTAAAAGCAATAGCAAAAGTTTGCTTAAGAAAAATAATTTTGTAAAAGAGATCTTCTCGGATGCCTCCTTAATAGGATGGGGGCTCACTGCGAAAATAAAATGCACAAGGTATCTGGTCAGAACAAGAGAGAAATCATCACATAAACTACTTGGAACTCTTGGCGGTATTTTTTGGGTTGAAATGTTTTGCAAAGGAATTATCAGATTGCTCGATTTTATGCAGAGTGGACAACAACAAGCAATTGCCTATATAAACCGTATGGGAAGCGTAAAATTTCAAAAACTAAACGCATTAAGTCGAACAATCTGGCAATGGTGTGAAAAGAAAAACATTTATATCTTTGCCTCGTACATAAAATCTGGGGATAACAGGGAGGCAGACACCGCCTCTCGTACATTTCAGATTGACACAAGTGGTCTCTTAACGATTCAGCTTTTACAAAAATTAGTAGCGCATTTAGAGAACCCACGTTAGATTTATTTGCAAGTCGCATAAATACCAAATGTAAATGTTATGTGTCATGGCAGAATGATCCCGATGCCTTTGCAATAATGCTTTCACCCTTAATTGGAAAAATTTTTTCTTTTACGCTTTTCCTCCCTTTAGCATTATTCTCAAGACATTACAAAAAATTATCACTGATAAGGCTGAAGGAATCGTGGTTGTACCTGTCTGGCCCACGCAGCCCTGGTATCCCGTTTTTATGTCCCTATTGATCTCTGAACCGGTTATATTTCCACCTAACAAAAAATTACTTTCTGTTAATAGAACCCCTCACCCACTATCAACCAAACTTTCTCTGATGGGGGACGATTATGCGGAAAGCACTACAGATAAGCAAAGGTACCGGAAGAAGCTTGGAATATATGTATGGCTTCTATTGCAAAAAGCACTTTAAAGCAGTACAGTTCGGGATTAAAGCTGTGGTGGGAATTCTGTTCTCAGAAAAATATTAATCCCTTTTCTATCTCTGTAACAAACATCCTGGAATTTTAACATTTCACTTTAATAAAGGTGTTTCATACAGTTCACTAAACACGTACAGGTCGGCTATAGCACAAATAGCAGATCCAAATCTGGCCCAGGATGCTCGCATTAAAAAGTTTTTTAAAGGGGTGTATATGTTAGACCAGGGTTACCCAAGTATGAGAATACATGGGACCTACGGTCGTATTAAATTATGTAAGAACTCTAGACAATGATAATATAAGTTTAGAATTATTAACACAAAAGCTAGTAACACTGTTGGCTCTAGCAACGGGACAGAGGTTGCAAACCTTGTGGCTCATAGAGATTGGCAATATTTATTCTACCGATTCTAGAATTGAAATTGCCATTACAGGGCGGACCAAAACATCTGCAAGGAATAGAAGCCAACCTATAATGCAATTACCTTTTCTAAAATCAGACCACAATGTTTGTGTTGCAAAAACTCTTACTACCTATTTAGAAAAAACAAAAACTTTAAGGGGAAAGGAAAAAAGTCTCTTTATATCCTTTAGAAAACCGCATAAAAAAGCAACCGCCCAAACGCTAAGCCGGTGGATTAAAAACATTTTGGTTAAGAGTGGTGTGGATGTTAATAGGTTTAGTCCTTATAGTACAAGACATGCATCCACATCTGCGGCAAAAAGGAAAGGATTAAATATAGATACAATTCGACTCTCAGCAGGTATATAACAGACCCTTAATATCGGAAAAAACTTTTGCAGAAACCGTTTTAAGCGGTTAAAATTTTAGCTAAAAACTATGTAGCGTATTAGATATTAATGTTTACAATTAATTATTAGTCGTTTATTGTTGTTCGTTCCGAGTTTATAATCGTTGTTCGTTTTTTCTATTTTTAGATCTATTAAATATATTAGGTTTTTTTTCTTGTAAGTACATGCAAAAAAAAAAAAATTATAATGTACCTAACCTTATAGTTAGTATAAAATAAATAAAATGAGACCTTTATAACTTTGTGTATATATTTTAATTAAAGAATAATAATAATACCGTCGCAACAAATCTCTAAATATCTACGACTTATCTTATTTACGAGATGGGGCCGAATATAATCGTTAGATCAAACGAACTTACCTGTGAAGTTCGATCCAGATTATATGAGGCCCCATCGAAAAAAAGCCCCCCTTTCCCCGAAACCCGAAAAATTGTTGCGACAAGCTTTGAAAATGACTGATTATACATCGAATGGGCCGTGCGGAGATCGGAGAGAGCGCGGGGATGGTGTTTACTTTAAAAATTGTGATGCATACGCCAGGAATGGAGGTACTACGACTTATCTTATTTACTTCGATGGGGCCTCATATAATCTGGATCGAACTTCACAGGTAAGTTCGTTTGATCTAACGATTATTGTTTGAGAAGAACACCTCGTAAGTAATCAGGATTAAGTAACCCATGTTACATAAGTTTTGAGAAAAAAATTGAAATTACTTGTTTTTATCCAAATAAACTTTTATTTTTTCAAACTTATTATATTATTAAATCAATGTAAAAATAGTTTAATTTATTGCCGCTAAGGGTCCGTTTTCTTCTATGGCTCGTAATATATGCCTAACTGGTCTCATGAGGTTTTGGACATCATGTATATTTATTTCTTTTACTTTTTGGAAGATTCGTTGCCGAAGTTCTTGTTCGTTTCGTGCTTCTCAGCCGTTATCGTAGACTTTCTGAGCCAATCGAGCCTGGCTTGGGGGACATTAGCGGGGAGGGGGGTTATCAATCCTGGGCATTTCTTGCTTCCAGCCAGTCAAGTGTAGCTCTGACATAATGTGCTGATGCCAGATCTGGCCAAAACATATAATTTCCATCACCGTGATGTACGTTGATAAAGTTAAGCAATTTAGTTAAACAATCTCTGATGCAGACCTCGGCATTCACTGCCTCTCCTCTTACATGACGAACAAAAGGCTTGGATACACCTCTTTCCGATATGGATTCCAATACTTTAACTGAAAACTTAGCTTTGGCTTTATATCTAACTCCATTTGGGGTATCTTCTATATTGTCGGTGTAAAATCCAGAATTTCCTGGTAGTTCTGCATGGCCAAGGGGAAATATTTTTCATCATCCATGACAATCGATCTGTTATTCGCGAAGTGAACTCGCCTTAAATTGCGACAGCATCTGGGTATTCTTGCTAGCTGAACATTAGTATATTTGGGTGCCTTTTTTCTTTTTCGGTATTTTAAGCAATATATACCGAAAAAATGTTGCGTTGGAAATTCGGAAGCGAAGACCAACCTTTCTGATAGGCTGTCCAACGACATTTTTCACTCTTTGAACTAATCTTTCCTCCTGGGCGTCAGACAACTTTAGTGGTCGACCACTTTTCGAGAGGTTCATACATGGGATTCCTTCTTTACCTTCCCGAACTGTTCGATATATGGTGGATTTCAAAATATTTCCGCCTTGAAAAATCCTTACTATTTCTTTTTTGGGCATTTGCCCAACTAGTTTATAAATACTTCTCCGAATATCTAGCTTGTATGCCATTGCGAAATAAATTATAACTATGAATTCCAAGGATCACTTGATATACGGCATCCATATTTCTGCGAAACACCAGGAATTTTTTTCTTAAAACTTCTGTAATAGGGGTTACCAACCTTTTAAAGGACAAGAAGAAGAACCTTTTAAATAAAGCAATATATTTTTTTATTGTTGTAACCATGGTTACAGACTTTTCTGTTCTTAATGAGTTTTTGTGAAACAAAAATGAACAGAATATAATATTCTACTTTTTAACTAAATACATGAAAATGGCACTTATCTACTGACTGAAAATTCAAAGTGTTTCAGTATTCGTATTAGCTCAACTTGGTATTTTATTTACTCCGTTTTCATCCGAGATGTATATTGGAACTTAGCCCCGGTCGCTCCTGTCGATCAGTCGTTGGGAATATGTGTGGTTAACCACTTGTGACGTAGATATTCTTTTCGCGGGAAAGTTTTATATTTGAATTTTAAATGCTTGTAATTTTGTATAAAAAAATATTTGACAGAAGTGTTATTATATAAAGGGTTATTTTTAGGGTGCAAGGAATAAAGGGTTAGTTTTAGCCAATTAAAAAATATATGTGCAAGGGGCCTTTTAGAGTTTTATCTATAAACAAATAAACTGTATTGTATTTTTATTACCAGTTTGAACAAACCTACACCAGGTAATTAATGATATACCAATATTTTAGTTATTCTAGTAATTATATCAATTTAAATATTTAAGAGAAGAAAAATGAACCATAATTTTCCTATTGTAAACCGTTAATTATTTTTGAATTAGCGTAATATATGACATCAAAGCTTAATAACGTAATGGACTATAATACATTAAAAAAATGTAAATTATCATTACTAGATACAATTTTGTATCAAATTACCTGTAATGTAAGTAATTAAAAAAGTATCTACGCAAATTTAGTAAAAAGCAAGTTTAATGTCGTTTTAAAATTATAGAGAGTTATCTGATATTTTCAATACATGGATATGCAATTATTTTAAGTGATTCAGAAATATCTAAACTCATTAGAAATTTATAAAAGTCAAAGTAATTACAGTCCTTAATGCCTAAAAAAAAGTCCGAAACTTTTCAGTTGTGTCCATAATGGATATGGTGGATATTTCGCTCTTGAATGTACCCTTTAGGTTTGGTAAGGATGAGAATTGAGAATACATTTTTTTCTAAATAAAGCGCCCTTATTTATAGCAAATTTTGTAGAATGTCTTTTAGTGTTTTCTTGATAAGCTGAATATGTGCAACTGATAAAAAAGCTTGTTGTAAATAATAATAAAGGTTGCACAAAATATTCGAAACATTTTCGTGTTTTTGACTTACATGCCGTTTTGTATTTCATAAAAAAAATATTGTTTAAAGTTTATGGCGAAAATAGCATGCATGTTACATAATACCATCGCATTATAAATAATAATAATAGTTGCACAAAATATTGGTAACATTTCCCTGTTTTTAATTTGCATGCCATTTTGTATTTAATTAAAAAATATTTTTTTAAGTTTATGGCGAAAATGGCATGCATGTTGAATAAGACCATCGCATTATAAATAATAATAAAATAGTTGCACAAAATATTCGAAACATTTCCGTGTTTTTGATTTACATGCCGTTTTGTATTTAATAAAAAAATATTATTTTAAGTTTATGGCGAAAATGGCATGCATGTTGAACAAGACCATCGCATTATAAATAATAATAAAAGCTGTACAAAATATTAAATCTAACCATCTTCTTTTATTTATTTAACTAATTTGGATGAAGCTACATGCATGCCATTTTCGTCAATAACTTGAAATAATATATATGTTAGACTCATGTGCCGAAATCGCCCATTCGCCGAAATAAATACTCAGTTCGCGAAATGATCAAAGCCAAATGATCAATTGCCGAACATAGTTCCTATTTCGGTATCTGTTTAAACTGGTTTACACATTTTGCGAACTGAGCTATCCGGAGTTGCTCAAATGCCGAATAAGATATATTTCGGCAGATTATCATCAACTGGTCGCTCGAACATGAAAAAATATATATATATGTTGTGGCCAAACCCCGTTGTGGTCGTCCAAAAACAGATTTTGTGTGTGTTTCAAACTAAAAAGCCGCTTTGCTTACCAGAACTAACCATGACCGACTAGAACTTAGGGCTTTTGAATTTGTCTTAATTATTTGCAGAAGTTATAAACAAAATTTTAACAACGTATTGGAAAAAACCCGGGAAATATATAATTACACTTTTTAAAAAAATTATAACTTCTATCATATCAAAAATTGTAAAAATTTTGTTAATAACTACCTAGTCCGTCATGGTTAGTTCTGGTAAGCAAAGCGGCTTTTTATTTTGAAACAAGCGTTCTGGTCTACCTTAAACGGCCAAAAAGCAACATTGAAAGTATTTTTTTTTCGTGTTCAAGCGACGAGCTGATGATAATCCGCCGAAATATATCTTATTCGGCATTTGAACAACTCCGGATAGCTCAGTTCGCGAAATGTGTAAATCAGTTTAAACACCTACCGAAATAGGAACTATATTCGGCAATCGATCATTTGGCTTTGATTATTTCGCGAACTGAGTATTTTTTTCGGCGAATTGGCGAATTCGGCATATGAGTCTAACAAATATTTATATATATATATATATATATATATATATATATATATATATATATATATATATATATATATATATATATATATATATATATATATATATAATATATATATATATATATAATCTATAATATATATAAGATATATATATATTATAAATGTTAGATATATATAATAATATATATATATATATATAATATATTAATATATATATGTATATTTATATATATATATGTAAAAACATATAGCTTTCAAATGTTAGGATGCTATAATATATCATAAGATGCTGTTGGATATTTATTTGATCGGCTTTCGGTCGCAAAATTGACTTTTCCAATAATGTTACTTAAAATTTAAATCCACCCTGTATATTTTGTTAAATTTGGATTCTACGGGTCATCCTGATATAAAATCGTATAATATCCTATACTTATCTTTGTTAATTTTTTGAGAAAATGGCGATTGAAGATGTCCAAACGACCGCACATTATGCAGTTATAGGGGAAAACAAATAAATGTAAAATAATTTAGGCCGTCTCTTTGGAGCAATTTTGTTATTTTAATATTAGTTTTTCATTTAAGTAGTTATTTAAAAAATAATTTAGAATTAAATTAAAAAATATTATATGTTTCTAACGTTTATTTGTTTCCCCTATAACTGCATAATATGCGGTCGTTTGGACATCTTCAATCGCCATTTTCTCAAAAACTAACAAAGATAGGTATAGGATATTATACAGATTTTATATCAGGAATGACCCGTAGAATCCAAATTTAAAAAATATACAGGGTGTTGCATTTAAATTTTTGAAGTACCATTATTGGAAAAGTCAATTTTCGCAGCACTTCCGGTAAAGCCGGAAGTGGTTTTATTATGACCTCCGAAGATAGAGTTTTGAGAAAAAATTAAATTAAACATAATGATTTTTATATCATTTATTTGTTTTCCCATAAAACTGCATAATATGCGGTAGTTTGGACATCTTTAATCGCCATTTTCTCAAAAACTAGCAGAGATAGGTATAGGACATAATATACATTTTATATCAGAAATGATTCGTAGAATCCAAATTTTAAAAAATATACAGGGTATTCCATTGAAAAAATCAAAGTTGATGTCGTTTCCGGTTAAACCGGAAGTGATAGAGACATGTTATAATATCCAAAATCAGCATCTTATGATATATTATTGCATACTAACATTTGAAAGCTATATGTTTTTATTCAAGAAAATAAAAGGCTGGGTGGTGATTTCGTTGTCACATAAATTTGCACAGTATTTTGTGCAACTTTTGTCATGCATGCCTTTATTTTGCGACATCCTGGTGTGCATGCCAAATTTTCTACTATTTGTTAATTATACAAAATCTTCCTAATCGCATGCAGTTTGGAATCACGGAAAACCTGTATCGAATGTTAAAAGAATTTTCCCGAAATTTTCTATCGTTGGTCATACGAGAGGCGCACGCCAATTTTTCCAGAGTGTTTATGTGATTAAAACTTCAATTCTTTACGTTGGCATGCAATTTGAAAACACGGAAATCCGCTTTATTTTTTTATTCTTATCGTAACCCTTTAAGCCCTTTTAAACGCTGCGAATTGCATGCCATCAATTATTACAGCTTCAATTTGTTTGTACTTTCTTCGCAAAAAGAAAGCGCTTTTCCTTATGACGGTAAAGCGTGCGGCGGCCAAGAACCCGTCTATCTTCTACATTTTAGGGTTAATTGTCAACCCTTAAATGGGCATGCGGTATAAAATGGGAAACCATCACCTGTCATCATCTCCTGATCTAAAAAATATAACACACCCTAGATGATATTGGTTTTCTATGCGATTTATTTAAACTTTATTACTTTAAACCACAGTAGGGTATGAAACAAAAACTTATATCCTAGAAACAAAACTATGAAATTGCAGCTGGAAAGACACTACATAAAATATTTTAACATACAAATAGTCGAAGAAGTAGTTGGCATAAGAAAGTAAATTAAAAAACTATAGAAACTTTGAAACGAAATAAAATATTCTGATTAAGGAAAAAAACACGGAAATCATCGCAAATATTCGAATGCCTCTCCGTTATTTTCAATGCACTTTTGACATCTTTTTCGAACAGATTGATGTGTAATAATTTTATTTCTGCAAAGGCCCCACGAATTCTTTGATCAAATTATTGCCAACACTTTCCAAAGAAACAAATCTAGAGGTTTTAGATCCAGAGATCGTGGTGGTCACCTTATAGGTCCATGTGTTCCTATCCAACCGTTTCTATAGTGAGTATTTAAATAAGCACTATCTTATTTGAAGAGTGTTATAGGTAGGGCGCCATCTTTTTTGTTAAAAGTAAATTTTTATTACCTTATCTAAAAAAACATCAATATTGAAAAGGATTGATTAGAGTATGTTCAGATATTTATCTATCTGCATTAAAATTTTCTTTAAAACAGCGAAACTCCAGTTTCGTTTTCTTCTTCTTCCTTTTTCAGTTTAGGCATAAATGCCTGTTTTACTTCGTCCCCTCTGCCTATTCGGGCCTTAAATTGTCACTCCATATGCCGCCCTATACTTCTGCGAACTAAGGGTGATTTGTCACGTGCTACCCTAACTATTCTCGAGTTATCCATACGGCTAAAGTGGTCGTTCCATTCAATCGTTCTCTTCAATATCCAGTGTTAATATTGTCCAGTTTACACATTTGTTTGATCTTTCATAGTACTTTCATTTCTTTTGTTACCATCATAGACCACGGTCGATAATTTTTGAAACTAAACAAAAAAAAAATAGTAGCACGAAACCCATTGGAAAAGGAAGATAATATAACAAAAATAAAAGGAAAAATAATTTACGGGAGATCTGAGGTCGGAAAATGGAAGGGGTGATTTTTTAAGGGTAAAAAACAGTTTATCTCTACTTCCGGCAAAACTACAAGTCCTATGGAAAAAGTTAAATGGCAAAGTTGTAGGTAATAAAAAGATCTACAACTTTTGTATTTACTTTTTTCACATAACCTCAAAATGTATGTAAAAAATTCAAATAACCAAATTTTCGTCTTTAAATGAATTATATCTTTTACAATTTTTTTTTTCACGAAATTTGATGAAACTTACCTTTTTATGTCCCAAGCACACCGTAATTTTTTTAATTAAAAATATTTATTTTTTCACCTTATTTTGGCTTAATATCGAAAAAGCACCCTAATTTTCAATCGAAAATTCTCCCGTCAAAATATCTGCTTTTTTAATAAAGTCGGTGGGCTTCTTGTTTGTTTAAAAGTGTACACTTGGCAACATTGCAGATATTATCCAGCGTATGATAAAACCACGTGGTAATTTTCATATTTTTGAAATTGGATGAAAATACAGACCTACCATATTTCAGAAACTGCATAAAATTAAGATATTAAAAACGGTTTATTACAATAAGGATAGGACCCCTAATATAATCCGAAATATAACCAATTTAATTTTGCAAGGATCAGAAGTGCTAATAGCCCAATAAATTAGCCGGAAAATACTGTAAAATGTGAAAAGTTGATGAGCAGCTCCGATTTAAAAAAATTTGTTTGTACGTATTCGGTAGACCCTTAGGAACATTCATCACCACTAACATCTGCCTTGCAATGAAAAATGAAAACACTAGGGTAGATTTCCCACCCCCAAATAATCTCCGCTAGTAAAACTGATGAAAAATTTTTAAAATTCAAAATTTCACCTCGGCAATCGCCTCTCGAGGGTTTTTAGGGTCGCTGATTACGAATCCGCGGTCAAAAATCGTGTGAGGGTGGTTGCACCCCATCAATACCATCCCTAGGAGATAATGGGGAAATTTTAAAAATTTAAAATTTTACCTCGGAAATCGTCTTTTGAGGGTTTTTGGGGCCGCTTATTACGAATCCGCGGTCAAAAATCAAGTCAGGGTGGTTGCACCCTATTAAAACCAACCCTAGAAATTACAGAACGGATTCGTAATCAGCGACCCCAAAAAGATGATTCTCGGGGCAAAATTTTAAATTTTCCCATTTCTGTCACTCCTAGGAGTGGTTTTGATGGGGTTCAACCACCCTTACACGATTTTTTATTGCGGATTCGTAATCAGCGACCCCAAAAAGATGATTCCCGGGGCAAAATTTTAAATTTTCCCATTTCTGTCACTCCTAGGGGTGGTTTTGATGGGGTTCAACCACCCTTACACGATTTTTGATTGTGGACTCGTAATCAGCGACCCCAAAAACTCTCGAGAGCCAATGCCGAGGTAAAATTTTGAATTTTCAAAATTTTCCCAGACTAGGGTTTTATGGGGTGCACCATTTCATGTTTGCGGGAATTTCCCCGTTTTAAATCCCCAGAATTTCCGCGATCGAAAGCCCCCCCTTGATAGAGGATTTTTGACGTAAAATTTTGAATTTTCAAAATTTCCTTATTTCTGTATCTTCTATGGGTGGTTTTGATGGGGTGCAACCACCCTCACACAATTAAATTAGCGACCCCAAAAACCCCCGAGAGGCGATTTCCGAGAAGAAATTTTTAATTTAAAAAATGGTTTATCTGTTTTTCTAGTGGAGATTATTTGGAGGTGGGAAAACTACCCTAATTTTTTCATTTTTCAATGCAAGGCAGAAGTTAGTGGTGAGGAATGTTCCTGAGGGTCTACAGAAAACCTAAAAACAAAAAATTTAAATCGGAGCTTGTTATCAACTTTTCCACATTTTCCGGCTTATTTACTGGGCTATAAAATGAAAACTGTGTTAAAAATTTTAGCCTTTTTAAAAATTTTCTGTGCTGAATTTTCGTTTTTGTAACCTTAAAAGGTTTATGAGGATAACCAGTTAGTTTCCTTGTAAAGGTAAATTCAAACACAGGTTGTCCTTAAAAAATTTAAACTGTTGATTATTATCTATTAAAAATAATGTCCTTAACGCATATTTTATGTTAGACTAAGCGCTGACCAATTAGGCACATGGAGCGAGAGAGAAGGGTTATACTTCTATTCTTCTTTCTCTCTCGCACAGTTCGCACAGCCGAGCGGTAAGGCTGCCTATAGTAGATATATGCTCGAAGGTAGTATCAGAACTTGGCCAAAATACGTGTTTATTTTTTGCAAGGCACAATGCGAGTTTTATGCTATGTAGTATACAAATCTTTTTTGTTAGGTTTCGCTCTTTAACATAAAGAACATGTTACTGTTTTTTTGTAAATACAATTTACAACTCAGGTATGATAAAATAAAACAATACCGAATATCCTACGAACGTTATATTACAAAAAAAAAACAAAACAAACTTAAAATATTACAAAATATACAGTAATATCTAATTATATAATAAAAACCACTAGTCACCTGACTTACAGGTGATTTCAAATGGTTTCGTAGAGTGTTTACATTCCAAATTAAAACACTACGGCAGTATTATATCCTGGTTGTGACGTACCTGAAATATTTCGCGACTTTTAAAATAGTAGAACCAATTAAAACAATAAATATGTACAACAGTTCCACTTGAAATCCCCGTAAGTATAACTTACCTTTTGTATAAATTATTTTAAAATGTTAGCGAAAATAGGGATCCCTTTCTGCGGCGTTACAAAGTTATGGTATCTTACTAATTCTTTTATACAGCTCATATTTATAGTATTGCCTACAATAATACACGATAGATAAATAAAAATAAGTAAGGTAATCAACAGAATTTAAACGCGCTCAAATACACAGAGTGGTATTTATAGAAAAAAAAACCTTTAGTTATATACCTAACCAAGACTAGGTAATAGTGTGAAAGTTGTTGTTTGTTAGTTCTGGTTAGTTTTTTCTATAAAAAAGTCATTTCTGTTAAACGAAATAAAACCTTCAATAATAACAAATAATTAGAAAACATCTGGCAACATTGCTTATTCAAGCAGAGACACGTCAAAGAACGGCATCGTATCATCTCTTTAGTTTATATTTTATGTGGTATGTTTCTAAAATTTAATTAAAAGACATGAAGCATCCGCTTTTTTTTTTTTTGTTTAAAATGTTTAAAAAATGATAAACTTTCGAAGGTTTAATCAAAAAATAACGAAATCTGTGGGTGGTTTTCTTCACATGTACCCTTCACATTTACTGGGAATTTGGTAAATTCAGTGTTTACTTGAAACATTGTTGTCCGGTCTTGCCTTAGTAAGAATACTTCTTAGAGTGGTTTGGGATTTAAAGGCCGTTTTAAAATTATACTTGTTCAAGATTCTGCGAATCTTTTCCGAAGTTCTTTTAATAAACGGAATTGTCATATGTTTGGTCTTGTTTAAGTTGGAGTTTTTTGTATTATTCTAATATTTGTGGACTGTTTTCTTAATTAGAATTTTATTGTAACCGTTCTGCTTAAGATCCTTAGTTATATTGGTTATTTCTTCGTGCAAAGATTTTTTACTCCTTCTCCATTGTAAATTTAATACTAGGTCAGAGACAATAGGGTATTTTCACTCAATTGATATTGAGAATGTTGTGTGTAAAAATTAAAAGTAGAAACACAATTAAGCAAAACCTGCTAAATAACACGGAAAAATAAAACCCTTACTTTTCTATTAAGGTTTAATTTCTGTAATTTAAATAGCCGCCTCCTAACCAATCAAATTCAACATGGATGAAGTCTGTTTAGAAAACGCCAACTTTGTAGATGTTGCGCATATCGATTTGATGACAGGCGTATCGAATATCAAAAAGCTGACAACAAAGCAGAAATTCCACCAGAAAATTTAGGGCGTGACGTCACGCCTACAAAATAAACTTAAAATTGATTTTTAGGCGTTTCCGGAGATAAAAATGGGAAAAATATTTTCGGCATTTATTTCATGTGGCTTTGCAATAAGCTAATAAAAAAAAATCATGAAAAATTTCAGAAAATTTCAAGTAATACGTCTTTATCTGTCCATACAATAAATGTATCTTCAACATATCTTAACCGAACTTTGGGTTTAATAGATGCAGGTTTAATTGCGCGTTTCTTAAGCTTTTCCATATAAATATTCGCTACTACTAGTTATTTCTGTTGTAGAAAAGTAGGCATTATAATATGCGATATCCTATACATAATTATAAATTTAATAACGTAAATAAAGGTAACGTTGCTACTGTTTTGGGCTTAAATCGACCTGTTTTGGCCTCGGAAGTCCGTCATAACATTTTCTACACGTATTTTCCGGACACTTCAATGTATAATGACCTCACCCATTTTGCAGAATTTCTAAACGAAATTGGTCGGGCTTTTTAATGACGTCCATCAGCCCTTGTTAGTGATTGTTAAGTGTTAATTTAAAAAATCGAATTCTATTGATTACCTTGTAACAATATTACCTATTTACACTAATCTAATATGGCATAATTACTGGCATTACGACATGTAACACTTGATATTATTTAAATTTCCTATTTAAGTATTTTTCCCTGAGCTCATTAACTAATCTATTGCAATCTGTTAATATATGTAGTATATTTTTACATAAAACAGACTCAAACTTCGTTTTTAAAATGATTGGGATTAGAAAAACACTGCTGTTAATAATTGATATGCTTTTTTTTAACTCGTTTAAGTTGTATTTTTAAAAATGTTATTTTTAAACATAATGCGTAATTTTTATGCTTAAGTGCTAGCCAGTTACTGGGAGAAGTGGTAGACATTTTAGAGCAGGTATTTAAGGCGCTTCATAAATTTATACAATGGTTCTCTTATAATATCTAATACAAAAACACAGACCTGGCTAAAGAGTAGCAGGGACCAGGAATTTTTAAATGTAATATAAAAGAAATTGAAATATAAAAAAAGCTTAATTATTTAATAGGGTCTAAAAGTCTGCCAGATCTTTGCAAAATGATTTTTTCAAAAAATTATCGTTATCGTTGAGACTAAATCGATGGCGGATAGACATATTATATTTTGTTCCTTTTATTTCTGTTATAGCGCACTACAATAATTTGTATAAAGATGCGATTTTAACAATTACATGGCTGCCTGCGTCCAGTTATGAAAAAATACATTTAAATTAAAATAACTCTGCTATTTCCTATTTTATGAAAAAAATGTAAATAACTAATTGTATAAAAAATTACATTCTCTATCAAATGGACGTAAAAAAATATAGGCTGTCGCATTTAAAAAAAGTATATTTTTGTAAATAACTCGTAAATTTGATGTTCTTCTTTTTTAATATCATTGTAATCAGCGTAAAAAATGTACACTGTAAATGTAGTTTTTGTAAAAAAAAGTTAGCAATAGTACCGCCCACTTAATTTTGAACACGTATATATATATATATATATATATATATATATATATATATATATATATATATATATATATATATATATATATATATATATATATATATATATATATATATATATATATATATAAGATATTTTCATAATTTTTTTATTCGATTTTAGTTTATTATGTTTCAGCACCAAAAATGTGATGAGAGATCCCGAAAACCTCTAGGTATAAAGTACTATGAAAAAATATTATTATGATATGTATTTCTGTTAAAATGTATAAAGCATAAATATATCAAGTTATTGAATTTCTTTGCAAAATGATTGGCTAATCCCCAGCTGCAAAACTAGTTTATTTTTGCAGTCAACATCCTTTTTAACAAGTTACAAGTTTTACATCGATTTTTTGAACCAGAATTAGTAAAAACTTTTCTTAAAATTTTGTACTGATATTATATTTAAAAATTATAAAATTTCAGAATGCCTTAATATACCTTGCAAAAAAAAATTCGAATCTAAAAATTCAGAGCTCGGTTTAGCACGGCATCGGTTTACCCTTTAGCCAGGTCTGTGTTGTTGTGTTTAAATATTATAAAAAAAAACATTGTGAGTGCCCAAAATACCGACTCTAAAATTTCTATAGCTCTCGGACCAAATCATTTACTTAATAAATCATTAAATATTCGACAGCACAACTAACAAATAGGTTTTTTTGTAGTTTATTATGTTTGGATATATTTATAAAACCATTATTTGGCTTTTTTTCAGAATATTTAATATTTTTTAAAAAATACACTTTTTATATATTATGAGGAGCTAGTTTACTCTTGCAATAATATCTATAACAAAAAGCAATTAAAGATTTATTTTAAAAGGTTTAATTTTTTACAAAATTAAATTATTTTGGAATTCTGTAGAGATAAAGTGATCTTATAATGTTTTTTTGAGTAATTGTAATTTGTAATTTTATTTTAATTTAAAATAATTTTATGTCCATATACTTTTAAAATAAGTTAATTTCATACAGAATTAAAACTTTTAAAATGCATCTTGACATGCTTTTTGTTGCATTATTGCAAGAGAGGATTAACTCTTAATATTATACAAAAACATGTATTTTTTAAAAAATATGAAACAAATATCTATATTCAGAAGAGTTAAATAGCCTTTTAACTTAACTAAGAAATTGTTGTAATTGTATGTACCAAAACCTTTTTCTTGTAATGTCTCAAGTCAGGACGCAGTCACATATTGTGTTATTTTGGGAAAAAACTTCAGCTAATACCATGTAAATCCGTATATGTATAAAACAAGTTCGTAAAGTAACATCTGTTTTCAATTTACTTTACGCCCTTGTGCAGCAAGAACTTAACACACTGTTGAATAATAATTTTATTGTATATCTATAATACCTAATTTTGGCAATTTTTACATTATTTTAATAAATATTATCCAAAAATCCTAAATTAAACCGCTTTGTGTTGGTGATATTGAAAAAGAGCAAACTATTGGGATGTTGCCTTAACAATGTGTTTATTTTTTTTAATTGCTGCATTATTCTATGGAAATATCTTGCATAGATTAAGAATAATAACACGGGCCCACAAAAAAAGGGATGTGTGCTGGGTGTCGGGCTAAGATATTTTAGCCTATTTTTTTCCGCTGAACACGAATCTGAAGTCAAAATTGGTGGTCAAACAGCAAACTTCGAGAAAAGGCGTAACTTCAGATATTAACGACTTTTTTAAATTCAAAATGTCAATATCTTAAAAACTATAAAAGTGACATGAATTTTTATGACATAAACTATGTATTTTCACAAGACCTTTAATTTTGGTTATATAACCTTTTTATTTAAATGCAATATTTTTTGAGTTATAATCAAAAAACCGATTTTCAGGATTTTTTAAGGTACCTTTAAAATTTTTTTTTTTATTTTTAGATTTTTTCTGCAATTTTAAGTGATCTGTAATTTAAATAAATAACATAAATGATTTATTATAAAAGAAAAGCAAGAATCACATTAATCACAAAATTACATTTCCGTTTATATCTCTTTTATTATTCAACTTATCAAAATGTTTATAAAACTTTTTATATAGACAATTTAGAAAGCTCTATTTTTGTTTTATGATTTTTTTTGTATCTCTTATAGTTTATATAGTCGTAGTCCAAACGTTCCGTGGTAGCAGGTTCTGCCGGTAAATGTACCGTATAGGTTTTTTGGTTCTTTTTTCGATTTTTTGCTGTTTAACCCCCAATTTTGACTTTAGATTCGTGTTCAGCGGAAAAAAATACGCCAGAAAATCTTGGTCCGACACCCAACACACACCACTTTTTTTTGTGGACCTATGTGGTTATTTCTCTTGAACGAAAATGACCAAACATTACGAATGATATTTATCTAACTTCATTTTGACGTCCATTTAAAAGACAAGGAGACTTCCGCTTCATCTCTTTTACAATTTCTCAAAAAAAAAAAGTTTCGCATTAAAAAAAAAAAAAAAAAGCATTAGCAGTAGGGCTTGAATTCGTATCATGTTAAATACTTCTCGCACGCTATATCCACTAGACCACCAGGGCAAATAGACCAAGCCTTATCTGCAACAAAATAAGATTTGTTGGATGTACGAGTAGTCAGGCAGTTTTTGCTGGAAACCCTTTAGAAAGATGTATATAACAAGAATTGAGATATGCTTCCAGAAAGGTCCGGAACATTTGGTAAATATACAGAATGTGAAAAAAAAAGGGAAAAAGCCTTTTTTTTCTACTTTAATAGCTCATAACTTTTAAGGTTTTATAATTAAGTTTTCTACAAGATAGAATTGGTTAAAAATTGCTGCATTATGCTTGTTGCAAAACAGCAATCCATTAAAAAACATAGTTTTTTAGGTCCTTTTTTTAGACCATTTAGATTTTTTGAGGAAAATTGTCTATTTTGTAAATTGGTTAGAGACCAGAATATTAAACCTAGACATTAGGTTTTTTTTCACAAATACTAGAGGTTTTAAGCTTTTAAACATTTTTTTAAAATGAATATATTAAAATTTAAGCGCCCTCAGCAATTGTTTAATCCGATAAAGAATTGCCGAGGGCAACAATTGTTGCTTAAATAAATCTTGCTTTAAAATCATTATAAAAATATCCACTAAAGTTGATCGACTAAAATCTAACCGTGAGATTGTGCCTTAAGTTTCATCCACAAAACTTGCACGATTAAAATTGAAACTTATGTTATTCTCACAGTTATTTTAATTCGATTTCTGTTGATCTACTAAAGCTAATGAACTAAAAGAAACCGAGAGAATGCAGCTTTAGCAACCAATCGACCCCGATTGACAAATTCCATTTATTTATGAAAAGAAGCGTTTTCACGAGTATTTTCAAACATTTTTAAGAAAAAAATTATAATTAAAAAATCGGGGAGATATTCAATGTGTTTTTATAACTTTAGACAATTGCTAATGCCCAAATAATCCGATTTTTTTACACGTTTGAAAGCTTGGAATATCTAGTATACGTAAAAAAAAAGACTGGACTCTAATCAATTTGCAAAATTGTCAATTTTTTCAAATGAAATTGTATTGCAAAATTATTGTGCAAAAACAAACGAGCCAAATTTAATAAAATTTGACGTAATATTTCCACATTGCATGTTTTTTTTTGCCAAATAAGAAGATCCTTAAAAAAATCTAAAGAGTCCAAAAAAATAACCCAATAAACTACGTTTTTGCTTTTTTGTTTATTGCTCAGGACATTTTTTTGATTTTTTTATATTCTGTAACACTTATTCCGGACCTTTTTAAGAGGGACCATATCTCGATTTTTGTTGGATAAATTATTCCAAAAGTGTTTCAGCAAAAACATGCTTGCCACTTCGAACATCTAACCAGAAACAGATAATGCTTGGACCATTTGTCATTTTCTTATACAAACATACACTTCTAAAAAAATTTTTTTTTAGGAAAATAACTGAACTTATTTTGGCTTTTTATTTTAAGTGATTTTTTATTGAAGCTATTATTTCATTACAGGATATTTGTTTTAGCCAACATGAGGATTTTGTTGTTTAGTATGTTAACAGGCTTAAAAAAATGACTCTACAAAAGCCCGCCAAGAAAATAGCCGACTTATATGCTTAAGAAGTAGCAGTGGTTCCCCCTTGGCCCTTATAACATTTTTAATTGTTAAGGTAATACAATAAAATTTGCTATGTCTGTATTTGATATAAGTATGCATAGTTTGACCTGTGCACTTATTTTGTATCACTTCCACTGGAAATAATTAGTACTTTAAAATTTTAAATGGGACCGCTGGTATATTTTCTGTTATCGTGAACAAGTTTTTTTTGTATTTGTGGGTCAAAATGTTCATGTTTAACAACATGAACATTTTGACCAACCTTCCTTGTACTTTTGGCGCTCTCTTTGAAAGGACCCCGCACATTTTTTATGGGAAGTGGCCCCCGGTGAAAATGGCTGAAATCGATATATGTTGTAGCTTTTGTTATCCTGAGAAAAAGTCTCAATGAGCACGAAGCTCCATTATGCAAAATGGGTAAAACCGATATATGTTGTATCTTTTCTTGTCCTGAGAAAAGATTTCAATGGGCACGGAACTCCATTATGCGTATTTTGGCTCGTACGGAACTCCAAAGCTCCACAGATCGATCATTTCCTATGGGAAGTGTCCCTCAGTAAAAATGGCTGAAGTCGATATATGTTTTAGCTTTTGTCATCCTAAGAAAAAGTTTCAATGGACACGAAGCTCCATTTTTCGGATTTTGGCTCCTACTGAGCTCCAAAGCTCCACAGATCGATCATTATTAACAAATTCAAAATGTCATATTTCGACCTGAAAAACATAAAAGAAGGAATTGATTTTAACGATCGCTTATCGATGTTTGACAGCTCTCACTTGTCAATATTGACTTTTTGACATTAGATTTGAATTCAGTGATCTAAAAAACATACGAACGTGTACTTTTTTTTAAGCCGGTCCCAGACACTATGTGCATTTGGCGAATGTTCGGCGAATGTGCGAATATTCCAACTCTTCATTACACCTTCGGCCAACCTCCCACACGCTACTTTATTTGAAAAATGCGTCCAGTGACAAATATTTTCCGTAGTAGAGAAGCCGAAGTTTTGATTTTCAGTGGCGTGGCGTTGCAGTTCAAAATGGACAGTGATAAAGAGCAGATGGTCGTAACTGCTAGTTGTGTGATTTTCAGCAGTGTTTTATTATTACAAAATAGGAAAAAAGAACGAAAAAAAAGAAGACGGTGGATGTTGTCTTTGAATAGAAGCCGTTCTCGGTATGTATGTACCAGTATAATACAGGCCCACGATTTTTTCTTATACACTCGACCTTTTCCTTTCTAAATTAAAATAGTCTACCAAGACCTTGCTACGAAAAAAAATGTCATAAGGTGCACTGCTGTTACTTAATAGAATGATAAAAGAAACTCTAAATAAACTGAAAAAAAAATGTCAAAACGCAACGTGGCACATAAACATCCGCCTAAGGGCGTTTAAGCATCAGCCACTTTCTTCTATTCTTATGTTCTGGAATCTGTGGGTTCCAAATTGCAGGTTCATTTTCATATAATTGTATAAACTCTAACGTTAACTCGTTGCTCCATTCAGCAAATAAAAAAGAAATCAACCCGCCACCAATGCAATACACAACGAACTGAGGGGTGTGCTAAAGCAAAAAAACATATAAACAAAGACTATTGAAATATGACCTTTTAAGTTTGTAAATAATGATTAATATGTGGAGCTTTGGAGCTCCATAGGAGCCAAAATACGCATAATGGAGGTTTGTGCCCATTGAGACTTTTTCTCAGGATGACAAAAGCTAAAACATTAATTTCAGCCATTTTTACCGGGGGCCACTTCCCATAAGAAATATATGGGTTCTTTACTCTGTTGCTACTGTAGCTCCTTCCTAGTTTAACGCATTTTGACGGAAAGTTTTTCATCTCAAAGATAGTTCTTATTTCCTCTACCCTTCATAAGTATTGCGGATACAGTGACGCCTCATATGTCATTTTATTGACACTTCTGTGTCATAATATTTAGTTTTTTAAATTCTTGTCCCTTATGGGTATAATTAACTATTCTTGAAAATGTTAAGATATTTGTTTTTCTTAAATACTGACATCAAAGTCAAATTGTTTCTATTTTATATAACAAAAAACTTTCTTAATGGGGGTGATTTTTTTAAGATGCACTGTATGAGAAAGCCGTTCATATTCGATAAAAAGGGTTTAAGTAGTCAGCATCTTTAACCCCTATGCATGGTCCTTTAATCAAAGAGCGCCAGTGTCGGATACAATAATTTCACACTCATTTTGTTGGTAACATCATATTAAAATTTAGTGATGTCTCTTAAAAATGTTACACTAAAACTATTAGGTTCTCTCTAAGAAATATGTATAGGTAAACATAATCAGTTCTGAAAAAATATAATGAAAATAATAGACATTATTTTCTTGATTTGTCAACGCATCATAAAGCTAAAATACTTATCGAGGGCTATTTTCAGCTCGGCTGTGAGCTATGCCCGAATATGTCTGGTTCCCGTTCTCGATCTCTCCTCATCACCATCTGAAAGAACAACAAACACATAAGTCAAATAAAGACAGATGATGCAGAAAAGTACATAGTAAGATTAATAATATAGAACTTTATTTAGATTTTTATAAAATTGTATTAAATTTATACATATAATTGAATTTAATAGGTAATGTTTCAAATAATCAAGTTCTTAGTTCTCCCCGTATGTTAAAAAGTTAAAATATTTTAGTCAATTCCACATATGTATAAATAACCCCATTTGAAATATCAAAGATCATAATTTGCTAATACATAAAAAGGAAAAAGAAAAAATGTAACTGGCTAAAAAAATCTATAATTTAACAGATTTGTTGATCATGTCGTCAATCGTCAACTCAGTAGTGAGTGTATTTTATATTATTGATTAATTATTACTTTGGCTTCAAGTTTGTTTCATTTGCGGAATTGTCTAACCAAATACCATTCGTGCTGATTTTAACCGGATATTTTTTGTCTGGTTTTAAATACTTGCGCCATAATGGGGCGTTCATTGCTAAAATGAATGTTTGCCCCATTATGGCGGCCACTTGGCGATGCCCCAGAGGTATGGCGTTTTGAATTCTTTGTTCTTCAGTTCATTGTTACCAAAGATCACGAAACAACAGCGTGGGGCCCATGGTCTATGTCCAGTGGAAAAATTACACGTTTTGGTCAGTCTGGCGGACCTTAAGTGACGCCATATTGGTATGGCATATTGTGTTCGCGGACTTTGGCGACCTTCTTGACGACATAAATCAAGAATTAAAGTGGGGCCTATGATCCAAAGGCATGGATATTAATTACACGTTTAAAAATTCACCCCTCCTAAAAGCTACACTTTAGGGATGCCATACCGGGAATTCAAAGTGGGGAATAAAGTTGTCTATCAGCCCCCAAAGCCTCGGCGTGGGGCCTATGATACATGCAAAAACCCTCTCGGCTCCAGATCTAAGAAATTCAAGATGATCTTAGCCGTAAATTTTTGTTCACAGGTATAACTGTTACCGTGATCTTTAACTTACTGTGTGGTAATCGACACATTTGCGATCAATATAATAGAATTTATACATATTCCGCATAAAGGAAACTTGATAATACACAACAGCAAAATCGCAGAATCTTGGCTGCATTCAACTATTTAAGTTTAAAAAGAGTAGGAAAACAGTTACACATATCAATATTAAAATTTAAAAAGTAACTGTTTATGACCAATCATGCCCACTGATGACTTTGTATATATTATCTTTGCGAATAGGAGTAGTAGTGTGGAGGGGTGAAATAGTCCAGTAACTGAAGACCTGAAAGTACGCAAAGCTCTAAATAAATCTGTACAGTTTTCATTTGTGGCGCAATTCTTAGGTCTACGCGGATGCTTTCGAGCGAGAAAAAATTTATCACGATTCCGACGTGGGAACCCGCTGAAAATGGCTTCCCAAAGTCCCAAAAAATAAGTTTCCCGCGAATATCTGCCAAAATACGCGAATTAGAGAATTTTTGTTCAGACAAAAAATGAAGATCGCCTCGAAATATACAAAAATGGTCCTACCATTTTTTCGCAACACCAATTTTAAAGAAATGTTAATAACAAACCATTTTTTTTCCATTCCGATGAACTTTAAATGATTAGAAAATGTACATTATGGCCCGAGTAATGGAACAATTCGTCCGCCCGCTTATAAGTTAATCCATGAAGATAGCGGTAGAGCGGCAGCTGAAATGAGGGAGGGGGGGGGCTTTGAGTCCGGTTATCTCGAAAATTATCAATTTTTCGAAAAAAAATTAAAAGGACTATTTTTGTAGATTACAAGGCGATCTTAATTTTTTGTCTAAACAAAAATTCTCCAATTAGCATATTTTAGCAGATATTAGCGGAAAACGGGCCTTGAGGGGCCATTTTCAGTCCTTTCCCACCTGTTAATGTTGATAAACTTTTTTTCGCTCGAAAGCATCCCCGAAAACCTAAGAATTGCGCCACAAGGGAAAACTACAGTTTTATTTACAGCTTTGTCCCTTCATTTACTTGACTAAAATGTTTGTGGAGCTAAGCGACCACGCGATCTGACCTATGATTTTGTTATTAGAAAAAATGTAATAAAATGGACCGGCTATTAATAACTTTGTTTTTATCCCTCCAGCTCCCGGTCTATAAGTTTAAACTAAAGATACAAATAAACATGCATTGCATTTTTGATATATTTCTTAAAGAATAAACTTAGACAGTGGTCCGCTTCGTCCGGCGACGTAAATAATTAAGCAAAAAAAAAAAACGATAAAAAGCAATATAGTTATCATTCACAATCTGTCATAAACGTAAGGTTTACAGTAAGACTTGGAAATTGACTTCAACAAGTCACGTCTTGCTAGTTTTAATGGACTGTTAAAAACAAATATCTAATCTAAAAATATAATTACAATATTTTAGCCTCCTTAGTTTGTTAGTTCATCTAGTAGCCTTGGTATTAATTAGATTCCGTATAATTATAATGTAAATTATCTTATAAAACATGTTTATGTAACATGTACATAAATGACGAAAGCCGACTTAACTGCCTAATTTTTTTTGAAATAGTAAACTTAGTTTTTTTTTTTATGAATAATTGTAGCGTTCATAACTTGCGTGATATTACTCAGTATACGTAGGTTTTGGAAAACCCAAATAAAATGTTACTTTTAAATTAATGAAGATGATAAACATGCGTTTCCTAATTGGAAATTAAATTTAAGATATTCTAAATCAATATCATTTATGTAGCTGCATCATCCTTGGCCGAGTAACAAGAACATGCTTTCTAAATTAATAAAGATAATAGCTACCCGAATGTACACAAATCATTTAGTTTTAAGTTGCAGAATCAAAGGTAAGTCATAAAACACAAATTATGCTTTTAAAAGGTGGCATAATTCGCTTTCCTGGACTTCTAAAAACATCAAAAAATCATTAAAAATGAAAAAAAATACTTTTAAAAAGTGACGTTATGTTATGAAGGTGGTTGGCCACAGCTTAGTAAATGAAAGGATGGCTGGGTCCGGTGCTGTTTATATTGGATGGCGACAATACAATAATAGAATAAGGAATTAAAAATACATTTTTTTTATCTCTTGATCATTTTTTCTTGCTTCGATTAAGAGACAAAAAAACAATTCAACACAAATTTGCAACTAGAGTTAACTACTAATGGGGTCCAGAGACTCGTCTATAAAATTGGCTAACCCAACTTAAAAAAATGCAACGAAATTTAGATCAAAATTAGGGGCTTTTTAGGTGCGCAATGGATAAATTAAGTGCACTAACCATTATAAAAATACTGAGAAAAAAACTGTGGGTTGCCAAATTTCAAAAATTTAGCAGACCATAATCAAAAAATTAGTTTTTTAATGATAAAGATATATAGGAATTAAGAGTCTTGAGGAACTTAATAGTATTATCAAATATTTCTCTAAATTAATTAAAAAAATATATTTCTTTGAGCTTTCTACCGGTTCAACGGTCAAAGCATACAAACCACAGTGAATATGAAGTAAAAAAACTTACTATGTCGTAATTGCTGTACTGAAACTGCGAAAAATAATTTACAATTCTGGAATATATAAGAAAATATATGAATTTGAACTTAAAGATATTATTAAATTTTCGTCGACAACGTTGCCTTGAGGTTTCGTTGCAATAGATAATTTGGAATGAAGAAATATACTTTTTAATTAATTTAGAGACATATTTAAAATTTTATTAAGTTCCTCAAAGCACTCAATCAGCACTTAATTCATATCTATTTTAATAATTAAAAAAAGTATTTTTTTGATTATGGGATTGCTAAATTTTCTAAACCTGGCAGACCCACAGTTTTTTTCAGTATTTCTAAAATCGTTAGTGCACTTAATTTATCAATTGCGCACCTAAAAAGCCCCTAATTTTAATCTAAATTTTTTTGCATATTTTTGAGTTGGGCTAGCCAACTTTATCTACGTTCCAGAGACTTGCAATGAATTAGTTTTATTTTTTTTTTCTTGAAAACGAAGCAAGGAAAAAGTTGCATTTTTAGTTGCTTAATCTGAAAAAATTTTATAAAAATTGCAAAAAGGCCAGTGGCGTACATTTTTTTCACAATTATTTTCAATAAGTTGTCTCCCGAGACCGCCACTGGATTTAAAAATTTTGATTTTATTTAATTAGGTATAAACTAGGCCCTATTACTAGAAATACCACTAAGAAATTTCAAGAAAATCGGCTACAGGGTATTTACGATAATAAAAAAACTATTTTTTTAAGTCTAACACCCTGTATCTTTAGATTAGATTATATTTGATTACTTGAGCGGAGATGGCAAAAATGACCTCCACACTGCAACCTTACCAGATTTATTGTGATTTCTCCTATCGTTCTTTAGAGTACCTTGTCCAGGCCCGTCTTACTAACTAGACTCCAGAGTCTTGACACTGGCACTCCATATATCTTGCCGGTTTTGGTTTTTCCTCACCAAGCCTAGTAAACCTAAACCTACATAGTGCTTCACAGTGGCACCACACATGTACGGCTGTTTCTTCAGCCTCCTGGCAGAACCTACACAAGCTATCCTCCACCAGGCCTATTCTTTCCAGGTGCTTGTTGTGTTTGCAATGTCCTGTTAGTTGACCTACCGTTATCCTTACGACCTTACGACTGTGGCTCAGTAGGTCCGAGGTAAACTTGTCCGAGCAGGTCTTAATGAACTGCTTTGCCTGTCGTTGTCCTGGTGTTTGTACCCACCAGCTTTGAAACTCTCTGTCTACCCAGCTCTTAATAGATGCTTTAAAGAGGCCTGCCGAGATTCCACAGAATGGCTCAGGGCCTATCATTTCCATGGCTGATCCTCTTTTGGATAGGTTGTCGGCCTCTTCGTTACCTGGGTGGCCATCGTGGCCTGGTACCCAAGCTACCGTAAGTTTATTTGCCAAGCCGACTTTGTCCAGGGCCTGTATACAGTCCCCTACTAGTTTGGAATTAACTTTTGGAGAACTGATGGCCTTCAGGGCCGCTTGGCTGTCTGAGTAAATGACGATGTGAAAAAAAGTTAATTTTTGTCTTTCTGATCTTATTTTGTAATTTGTTAGAGATACTACGGTAAATTTTAAAAAGTATACCTAATTAATTTATAAGGTTTAAAGAATTGTTTATTAATTTTTGTATTATAAAGGATATTTAAAACTAACTCTCTTCTAAAGTGAAACTTTTTAGAAAAATAATTGATTTGGGCTAACCTAAATTCTATCTATTATTGTTTTTTGTTCCCACGAAATAATTGTGAATATAAAATAATAATTTTAGTGGATTACTTGCCTATTGTGGTAAGTTGTAGTAACTTGTCTAGATAAAAAGGTATAAAAATATTTTTGATTTACTTCTCCCTGTATGTAAGTGTGGAGTGGCGGCAGGTTTAGCAGCACTTTCAGGGCTGCGGTTGGGGTTGTTCTCATAGCTCCCGTGATGCATACGCATGCTAGCCTTTGCACACTTTGAAGTTGTCTGGTTGCTACGGTCTGCGTGACCCTTACCCCCCAGGCAACTGAGCCGTAGGTTCATTTTTGGGTTAAGTCCCCAGCTTTTTTCACAAAGCCTGCGACATCTCCCGAGAGCGAGTTTTGCCTTCTGAACAACTTTGTTGAGGTGTGGTCCCCAGTTTATTTTTTGGTCAAAAATGCCTTCTAGATACTTGACCTCTTTTGAGAAGGGGATTTCCACTCCATTGAGCTTTGGACATCTGAGTGCCCTTAGTGCTCTTTTCTTTGTTAAGTGAGTGATCGAAACTATGCATTTTCGGATCCACATTTACAGAAACTGTTTTTATATTTTTCAATGAGGAATCACCTCCTGAAATTTTAACGTGCATTTTTCGAACATCCTGTATTATCCAAAGTCAAAATATTGAATGCAATAATATCAAAAGTAAATAATATCGAATACAAATGTTCGAAAATAAAAGCAAAATAGCAATACAACTAACCATAACTAACTATAACTAACCAGCTAAGAATATCTAATTTATTTTACTTTATAATAAAATACCGTTAATACATAAAGTGAAAAAATTAGCAAATGTATTTTTTTTTTCACTTTTTGTATAAAAGTTATTTTGCAATAAAGCAAAATAGATTAGAAAGTTTTAGCTGATTAGTCCTAGCTATTTCTGGTTAGTTTTTTTGATATTTTATATTCATTATTTTTCGATTTCGATATGATTGTACTCAATATTTTGTTTTACGATCAAATGTAGTCGATATTTTTGTATTAAAAATTTTGTCTTATGATAATATTGTCGTTATTCGTCTAAATTTTAGGTTGGACTTCGTACTTTGCAATTAACATTTATCACAATTTTTTTATATTAAAATAAATATCGTAATACCTCCTACCTTTAACCTGCATATTATATATTTGGTATTTACAGTCTCTTTCAAAAAGTCCGCATTAAATGGGAAATTTTGTATTATGTATTAAATTTAAATGGAATTTGAGTTTGACATTAGTTTGTGCTTAAAATGCACTTAAAAATCATGTGGACTCGACCGCTAAAATGACACTTGGTATCAACAATTTTATTATTTGTGGGAATTTTAAACAAAACTTATATAAAATGCTGTCTCTAATGTTATTTTAGGTCCATATAAAAAGATAGAAAGTCTGAGCCACCTACGATGACGATTACTAACCAGGACTATTTTTGGTAAATAAAAAACAACTTTTAAATCTACTTTACCTGACCCACATTAACGTTTTTTTTAAGTAAAATATCTACTTCCTAATGGTATTTTTATAAGAGTTTTTGCTTTTTTTTTACTTTAATTTTTGGAAATATTAAAATAAAAACTGAAAATTTTTAACATAAGTGATGCAAAGTTTCTACGTGACAAACGATCATGGGGATACGTTTGTAAACATAGATTTGTCTGTGACACCGCTTATTAGAGGTCGTGGTATGCTGCTCTAGCATCAAAATGAATATTTTCTTTATTTTAATGTTGGACCACTCACCGTCAGATGGCTGTGATTGGCGTAAACTGTGGCACGTGTACCCTGTGGCTAAATTAACTTTTATATTGATTTTTTTTACCGTAATATAGAGAAAACAGCACACCTGCGCTGTTTTCTCGACAAAGCAAAACGTTCAAACCACTGGTCCCGCCTTCTTTCACTTACCACACCTACCACCACTAAAATTTATTTGGTTAATTTAAAAAAACCTTTTTCTCTTTACCTAGGCCAGTTTTACTTGGACATAACAAATATTAGTATATTTTTAATTATTGGTGGCAATAAAACACGAATAATAATTGTAGAAGCTGAAGCAGACTAACTAATTATGTTGTTTCCTTTAAATATTTATTGCGAACCAAGAAATGTGAAATATAAATAAAATACATGATTTTTTACAGTAGAAATGAGACCCGCAATCCAAAGCATTCAGATGATAAACCGATGAAAACTGTTAACGGGATAACTGTATTTCGCTAATTTCTTTTTTCAAGTATTTATTGCTAGCTAACCAATTGTATTAAGTTTCTATAAATAAATTTAAACAGAAATAAATTAATAAGTAGTTTTATCAACATTATTTATTCGATAAATGTTTAATTTGATTATTTCTATATACACACTAGACGAGCAAATATTAAAATTCTTGACATAAACTAGCAGAGACTTAATGCCACTATATAACTAATAAGTCAGCTTAAAATATGACATCAATTAAAATTATGATAGATGTCAAAAATATAATATAAAAAGTCAACAATATGAAATGGATTCTCAGATTCTCATATATTAAATTTTCATGAATTAAATGAATTTCTTTTTTTAAACTACATAAAGTACGAATAACTAGAGTTTTTATTTGACCAGCGTTCTGGTTAAAATTTTATTAAAGCTCACCAAACGTTTATTACGAATAACCAAAGACAGTTATCAGTTTAACAGCGTTGATCATGACCAACAAGAGGTAAAAATGCAAGAACAACACCAACAAGCCCCCGATGCCAGCCATTTACCGTAAGTAAGTACATTAAATGACATCACACCTGTTGTGACGAAGACGACGAATGAGCGGAGCCGGGGCGGTCATAGAGTTGATAAGTCTGTGACCGCGGAGGCGCCGCCCTACCTCCAACGTCAGCGCATTGTCGCAGAAGACCATTGTTGGCGTAGGCTCCAGCCGATGAGTGTCTATAATGGGAAGGTAAAGGTATAATTAAAGTACACTTTCGAAAGACACGACCCATGCGAGTAAAGCATTAAAGCCGCTTTTTATAGATTCAATAGAAAAAAAAAATCGACAGGAGCAACTATGACTACTGTCTGACTGCAACAAGTGCCATGTTTGTCTATTTTTCTTTAAAAAAAATTTTTTTGAGCATATTTTCAATACCACAATAATTTTAAAACAATTCATCGTTGTTTTTCAGTTAGAGTTAGGAATTTCTCTTTTGTGAAAAAATATGCACCAAATTCCTTTATCTCTAACAACAAATACTTTAAATGCTACCATCTACCTAAATGTTGGGTAATCAAGTATTTTGAGGCAATTCTGCCTATTAAGCATAAAAGTGAAATGTGTCATAAATTATAAATCGTCAAATGAATCCATAAAATTGTTGGTTTGTCCTACATTTTAGTTTATATGTAATAAAATGCAGTTGGAGTAACTATTTCCTTACTATTTATGCTTAATATCAGTATATGGGTTCCATGTCGTCAATTAAACATAAATCAAGCTACACGATGAATGACGGTATAAAAAACACTAATCAAATCATAATGACCTAATCTTTGACAGACACATAATTTATATTTTAAAAATCACAAAAATATTTCTTTCCATGCTAAAAGTTGATCTGTCGAAATTGTTTAAATGTTATTAGAATAACAGACAAAATTTTTATTGCATATTGAGAATCTTAACTGAAATTTTAATATCCAAATTTTATATTTTTTTATTCAAAATATAATCGATTTTACGGATAAACTAGCCTAAACATTATTTTTTTAATAATAAATACTCTATTTTTTTCTACAACTAGAATTTCTCCTCTTTAACCAGAACCAGACACAATACTCAAAACTGTATTGGTTAATTAGAAAACAGATTTAAAAGAATTTGTTGATTAGACACCTCTCATACCGAACCGCTTAATTAAAACATAATAAAAACCTTTGCAGATTGGTAAGATTTGGACCAATATTAAATAATCTTACTCAACTCCCAATTATCCGAATATGCCATCACTAAAAGAGATACCTCTGCAGGTGACCAGTTCCGGTATTCTCCAGACCGATACTAAATTGATGTATAAGACTGGTATCAGACTGACGTCCACAACTGGCGGTATTAGAAAATAACACTTTGTGAAGTTATCCGATAAAACTTTAATAAAGCAAAGTTAGGCTGGGTCGCATAAGCCGTGTCCCTCGGAAGGTAAACAGAATCTCTGCGACATTTTGACACATGACACATTTGTCATTAGATAATAACGGAGGAAAAGTCATACCCCTCGACGTCATACAGCAAAAATATTGACCTCTGTAGTTTTTGATTTGCCTTTTTAATTAAGTTAAACACGTTTATCACTGGGTGTCTTAATAGGAAAATATGTAAATAGTGGTACTTGAACATCACATGTGTATGAGCTTGTGCAAAAATCCATCTTATATAGTTACTACTGATGTTTAAAACTAAAAGCAAAAAACGGGCTATTTCTTTTTGAATTTATAATATCTATCAGTTTCTGCATGTTTTCCAACAATGTATCCAGCAATAGCGCATCAATTACTAATTTAGTTTTTTTATAAAAATATATAATTCAATAATAGAGTTTAATTTTAAAAACAGTTTCAAATCGCCTGGTTTAAAAACAGTTAACAAAAAATGGCAACAAGTAATAAAACAGCTTTTTAACTGTTAATCTAACAACAGCATACTTGTCACTGCTTTTAAATAAAAACAACAATATTCAAAAAACTACCATCTATTGTAAATTACCATTTACAATAGATAGCAGCACCTACCATATAATATGGTAGGTGCTGTAAATTTGCAATATAAGTTTTTACACCGGTTTTGTTCTAAAGTTATATTTTTCTTTTATTTAGTTTGAATTATCTTGAAAGTTTACTAAAGCTTATGGTTCTGTATATTATGTTATAACTTTAGTATGCCAATAGTAATTAGTCAGGCACAAATGTGCATACTAGTTGCAGAACAACATTTTGATCATAACAGCTTTTTGCACTTAAAATGAATTGCTATGCTGGTGCTTTAATTTGCAATTATAATTTCTCGGGCCTGGCCATTTGTTAAATTTCAGTTGCTCAGTTCTCAGAGGCGTGCCAAAAGAATATTTTTATTACGATTTTAACATTATTTATTTTTATATATAAGTCACAAAATATAACACTAAATAAAAAGGGAATTGATATTAAAATTAAATATGCTATATCACATCCATAATGGAACTCACACACAGACATGTATTCTCTCTATCCAAAACTACGAATCTTGTTTTGTAGAATCCGCATGAACACTAATAATAAAATAAAACTTTCAAACCTTTTGCATGTGCCTAAATTGTTGAAATATGAGAATTGTAACCAACTGCGTCAATTGATTTAAAAAGGTAGTTAAAAGGGTGTTAACTTCCGAACCATCTTAAATTGACGTCCTTGACGTATGTAGCTACTACCACTATTGCATGCTTTCTTAGAAATTGTACAAATTTGGAGATCTCCATCTCTTTAGTCAAGAAATGTTTAACATAAATTCATTTATAAATGTAAAGTCGTATCTGCATTTATTTTAAAGATATTTCACTACATCCCTGTCAGAAAGGGCGTGATTATTATGCAATATTGATCATAACCATATCTGTTTGGTGGTTTACTTTAAAAGTGGCAAAAAATATACAACCTGGATTTTTGCATAAACTTGTGAAAAAAAATTGTACCTTATTAAAAAATAATTATTTTTTACAAGAAGTTAGAAAAAAATGTATAATTATTCACACAAAGTATTTTTAGTAAACCCACCTGACTGTTGGACTAGGCTGCCCACTAGATACAGGACTTCGATGGGGATTTTGGGGATAAGAATCGGGCGGCAATCCGTTCTCTACTGGCCCGTGATGGGAACTTTGGGGATATCGATCATATGATCCACTGTTGTGACGAGAAGATCTTGACATTTCTCCGTGGTTCATAGACATGCTAGGATGAACATTGTTTACTGAAAAAAAAAGTAAATTTAATGTGAAGAATGTACAATTTCCCTTACTTCAATTTGTCACCTTAAGCTTAAACAAAGAATACCGTACTTTTTTATTAAAAGTAAAAAAGTTAGCCTCAAAGATTAAAGGAATTTGTTTACGTTTTTCCAAAACAAAAACAAACAGATCACTATACCAAACACCCTGCCTACAAACTGGCGTTGCGTTAATTCTAGTCCTTGAGTTCGTTGTGTAGCTCACACTTCTGTTCGATTATGGGAGAAATTCATTTAACTCTCGAGTGCGAGCAAATTGTGAACTTACTAGATGCTGGTTCTACCATTTGATGGCAAATGCAAGTGTATCAAAATATGTTCAAGTAGGTTTCTGATTCTGAAGAAAAAAAAAGGAGAAAGCGTTTGAAAAATTTTAAAACCTAGACCCGAATTAGTAGTCAAAAAGTTTTTCCCCTACTGAAATTCACCCTCTAGGATCAAAACTACCCCTAAGTAGGAGTGGCAAATTAATTTCTGGACGCCGGATCATTTAAAAATAAAGTGCAGAGATACTATGGAAAAAAAAGTATAGTAAGAGTAAGAACTCGATTTTCCACCTCCTCCGAGGGGTAGTTTTGGTCCTAGAGGGTAAAATTCGGTAGGGTAAAAAGTTTTAGAGATTAGAACTCTGGGAACCGGGCGAAACCCAGTTTAAATTTAGCCTTCTCCTGGCATGCGGGGCTCTGCCAGGAGTGACGGGTTACTTCCCTAGCTACTCGTGGGACAGACATGGATAAAGAAAAGAAAAAAGATGATGACAACAAATCTGAGGATGGACGGAAACGCTCACCTCAAACAACCAAGCACCGCCGCGGCAAACGCATCTGCGGTGCTGAAGCAAAAAGAAGGAAGAAGGTGCGTGTAGAACGGGAAAAGGCTGCTTCAGCAGCCGCCGGTTCATCACAACCTTCCACTTTAAAACTAATGTCTAAGGGCAGCGACGCTGATTCCTCCTCCAAAAGAGGCACGGAACGCGTCACACCAACAGACAAAAAAAGACATCGTTCGGGTTCGTCCACGGAGGTAACTCCTATAAGGGACCAAAAAAGGCCGCGACAAGAAGTCGCACCTTCCCGACCTAAAAGCAGCTACAGTGAGGCGGCTACCAGCCACCTCAGGGTAGCTATCATAGACAAAGACAACCCTTATGGCAAAATCACCGCCGATAAAGAACCGGTTGTCAAAAAAATGCTTATGGGAGAGCTGGACAAAAACATCATGTCCGCCTCATCTAGCAAAACCAAACCTCCCACATTTCGCTCGTGGACCTACTCGGGGGAGATTATCAGAGTCGTTTGCGATGATGATATATCCCTAACGTGGCTGAAGCACACCGTTGCCAGCCTAGTACCATGGAGTAATGCTTCACTTACGGTCGTGGGAATAAATCAACTCCCTAAGCTCACTAAGACTTCTCTCTGGGTACCAGGAGAATCTGCTGGGGACAACGCAAATAAAGAGACGATCTTACGTCGACTTGAAGGTCAGAATCCAGACCTCAAAGTAGCTAAATGGTGTGTCTTTCACCATGAGGCAAAGACGGCCCCAGAAGGACACCTCTTCGTCTTCGGCATAGGAGACGAGGACATAAGGCTACTCAAGAATAGGTCAATGAGGTTGAGCTACGCGTTCACCTCTCTAACTTTGAGAGCCAGAATGGAGGCGGCGGCGGGGACTGCTGGTGGCGTCGAGACCTCTGCAGCAGTGCAGGTCGGCGATGCCACCACTGCCGCCACTGCTGCCACTCCCGCCCCAACGACCGCTGAGGAGATGGTGGTCGACGACGAACCTCAGGGGACTGATGTCGAGCCGCAATCTGTGGCGTACGATAGCGGTTCTAGAGGGAACGTCGAGACACCAACCCAAGGTGACTCAGACTGTGGGTCGAGCACATCGGCCTCCAGTGACAAGACGCTCACTCCAACTGAGCAAAACTAAAGAACTGCTACCTACACCCTCATGGCTAACAAGGCAGCAGTTACTAAACAGGTAAGATTTATACAGTGTAACTTGCAGCACAGCAGGGCAGCAACGGCAACATTGTGCCAACGCCTTGATGGGCTGCAGGATACAGTAGCACTGATCCAGGAACCCTGGATATTAGGCTTAGGCAAACTAATGGGTAAAATTTTTAGCTTTCCAAGCAATAGTCAACCTAGGACAGCCATTTACATCCCTAGGTCATTTCGAGGTCATCCGCTTATACATCTTTCCACCTCAGACGTCACTGCAATCAGGATGGAATATGTTACGAATGGCCAAAAGAAAACCATTGTCCTGGCTTCAGTATACCTCCCCTCAGATGCAGTCACACCACCACCTGGGAAAGAAATGGAGGATCTGGTAGAATACTGCCGCAAACACAGTTTGGAGCTTGTTATGGGCTGTGACTCTAACTCACACCATATCAGCTGGGGACTGGGAAAAACCTAGAGGTAAGATCCCCTTCTAAGACTTATCAAAACAAATCTAAGATTAAAATCAAGCACCGAGGCCCTGGAACTCCGCTGTGGAAATTAAAGATTTTTCTGATGCAGCTAGGCTTCAAAAAGCTCTTAATAAAGATCCATATCAATGTATAGGAAAATTGAAAAACGAGGATGGTTCCTACACAACCAACCTTGAAGAAAGCATCAACTGTCTGGTTGCTACACACTTTCCGGGTTCCACCACTATAAAATCAGCAGATACAGAACATGTGGACGTGGATGTAGAGGTGACACCCACAAACAAAGACTGGCAAATTGCCTCAAAAATCATTGATGAGGACAAGGCCCGTTGGGCCATCACTGGCTTCTCCCCCTTCAAATCACCGGGACCGGACGGCGTATATCCAGCCCTACTTCAGTGGGGAATGGAGGTGCTACTTAGGCCCTAAGATACATCCCGAAGGCCTGGAGAGAAGTCAGAGTTGTCTTCATACCAAAACCAGGGAAGGCTGACTACAGTATCCCTAAATCATTTATACCAATCAGCCTTACATCATTTCCCATGAAAACCATGGAGCGGCTATGCGAAAGATATATCAGAGATGTAGTGATTATCAATAAACCCTTACACTCAAACCAACATGCATACACTACAGGCAGATCAATGAGACAGCACTATACGCAGTCTCAAATAAAATCGAAAGATCAATGGACTACAAGGAGTCCGCCTTAGGTGTCTAAATGAGTAATAGAAATAAAGGCTGACGATGTTAAGGTCAAGAGCAACAGGCTGTCGCAGAGATAGCTCTCACCCTTACTATGGAACATGGTTCTAGACAGCCTCTTGCGACGCCTTAACAACGAAAACCTATACACGATAGCATACGCGGATGACGTGGTCATTTTGCTAACAGGCAAATTCCTGAATGTAATCTGCGATAGAATGCAACATGCCCTTAAAAAGTTGGAACAGTGGTGCGTTGAACACGCTCTATCTGTAAATCCCAAGAAAACAGAAATGGTTCTGTTTACAAAGAAAAAGAAACTCAGAGCACCCGTTCTTTTCAATACAGAACTGAGCTTCTCAACAGAGGTCAAATACCTTGGTATTACCTTTGACAGTAAGCTAACGTGGAATTCTCACTTGGAGAACAGAATAAAGAAAGCATATATTGCTTTTGATCAATGCCGCAGAACCATAGGAAAGACTTGGGGATTCTCTCCCAAAGTAGCCCATTGGATCTACACGGCCATAATAAGACCCATGGTAACTTACGGTTCCATAGTGTGGTGGTCCAAAACAGAACAGATTACGGCAAAACATAAGCTAGATCAAATTCAAAGAATAGCATGTTTAAACATCACAGGTGCTATAAGGACTACACCGACTAGAGCTATGGAGGTGATATTGAATCTCACCCCCTTGATATATTTGTAAGGAAGCGGCTCTGATGACTCTAACACACCTTCGCATGGTCGGTCTAGACACTAATGTAGGCACTGGCTCAACTGGACGACGCTTGTGGAGGGATGTTACAAGGGAACTTCCAATTCTACAGGCAAGAGCGGACTCAGTTGCAGCAAGGTTTGTTTTCAATAAACCCTACACAATTAACATAAGAGGAACAATACCAATAAAAGGCGAGTCTAAAGGAACCATTAGCCTGTACACTGACGGCTCTAAGACCAAGGTGGGCACAGGCTGTGGCATATACTCAGCAACCATAAACCTGAAAATCGGATGGACAATGGGCGCCGAACCCAGCGTGCTTCAATCCGAACTGACAGCCATAACCATAGCGGCTTACGAAATTAAAAGCCGCAACATCGCCAACCATACGATCTGTATTTATACAGACAGTAGGCAAGCATTACTAGCCCTGAAAAGACCACGAATTACTTCGGGACTAGTACTAGAATGTCATCAAGCCCTGACTAACATCTCTCTAAATAATGTGGTCAACCTAGCCTGGATCAAGGGACATGACATATCTAAAGGTAATCATACCGCTGACTCGCTGGCCAGGGCGGCTGCGGGACGGAAACTAGTTGGTCCCGTCCCCACCACTGGACTGACAACAGCAGCGATTAAAGACATCATTAAAGAATACTCCCATCGACTGTTTAAAGGGAAATGGGATGATACTACAAACTGCAATTTTGCAAAAATAATGTTAAGCTATCCAGACGAGTCAATAGCGAAAAAAACCTTATGATGTCCAGAAGGAACCTCCGAACACTAACGGGCGTTCTAACTGGCCACTGCGGGCTACGAGGACACCTATTTAAAATGGGTCTAACGAACACGGGATTATGTAGAGGCTGTGAACAGGAGGATGAGACCGTGGAACACATTCTTTGCGATTGTCCCGCCCTCACATTCGAACGGAACTCCATGCTGGGCACGAATTGGCCATTACTGGCCGAAATTAGGGAGATTCCACATAAAGATGTCGTCAACTATTTTAAATCAATAGGTTGGACGACGCAGTGAATCTCCCGCCTGTACAAGAGGAAGCACAAAGGACCTACTGAGGTCTAGGTGCAGTGGTATATTACCACCCTCTAAACATTCAGATCAGAAGTTTTAGATCACAAATTCGGGAATACCACTATTGCGATTCCGGCCTCCGAAACTCGATTTTCCATCCCTCCCTAGGGGTAGCTTTGGGCCTAGAGGGTGAATTTTAGTAGGGGAAAAACTTTTCAACTACCAATTCGGGTCTAGCATTAAAAGGACATTGAAATACCATGATTGATCATCTGGCATCCAGAAATCCATTTTCCGCCTCTTCTAGGGGTAGTTTTCGGCCTCTGGAGCCAATCCTAGAAGTGAAAGGTTTTTCCAAGGCCGAATTTGGATTCAGCGTCGATAAATACATGCGAATATCATGGTCTGACCCAAGGATCTCGAACTATTTTTTTTGTGGGGCTTTTACAGAACAAGATTTTTTGTACAAAAAGTGTTCAGTGTCATTCAGGAATGTGGGTGAATTTGTTCAGAATTTTTTCATATTTTTCTATTCATCCATTTTTCCAGAGGTCCGAAAATGTATCAAAAAATTCTGAAAAAGATTATCCGTATTCCTTGAATTATTCTAAACAATTTTTATTAGTTCGTCCCACTGCGTTGTTACTCCTAGGTCCACAAATTTTTGCTCTGAATGTATTATTTCCAGCCAATCCCGTACAACTAACTGCTCGTTTGTAAAATCTGGCAACTCTGTTTTTCAAAAAAAATCAGTTAATTCTGACACAAGCGCGCTGTAGACTTTTTTTGCGTATATTTCATCCAGAAGTATAATGAGATTAATTTGTCATTGTTTATTAATTAATATTTTAAAAACTGTATTGAAAAAAATAGTTTAGTTTTTCATAAACATCGTAAATAAAGTTTGAGAGTTAAAATTAAATTTATAAGTAAAATTTTAGTCATTCCGTATAGTACAATGCATAAAAGACCCAAAAACACAATCTTTGCAATTAAATATATCCGGAACTGCATTGTTCATAAATTTCATTCTGCACCAATCGATGCAGAATTATTTAAATAATAATCAGTATAAATTTCAAAAAAATCCTAAAAAAGTTTCATTCGTGATACAACTACCTCAAAAAACTTAATATTGATCCTACCTGAATGTGACGCTTGGGAAGGGCCAGTCGAAGGTTGTCCCGTAAGTGGAATCGCCAGTCTTGCATTAACCGCCAATAAATGGTCTCTCCTTTGAAGTAGTGAACTGACATGCTCTTCTAACCTTAGGTTTTCTGCCCTTAACTGATGTAGGCACGATAACAGTGACGCAACTTTCGAAAAATAATAGGTTTAATTAGTTTACAATATGGTGATAGGAAAATAGTGTAATATATGTTAACAGATCAACTTCATATGACAAAACTTTAAAGAAGAATATCCAGACAGGTAAATGAGTTAGTTGATATAGGATAACAAGTGTGGCTGTCTTTAAAGTATTTATTTAAAAGTTATAAATTAATTCTGTTTAACTTGTTAAAGAATTTTGCACAGTTGATACAGTCGGAATCATACCCATTTGTAATGACGTCATTTCTGTTTATCTTTGTTTAGTATATTTCAAACAGCGGTAACAACAAACTTTTGAAAAAAATTGGTGTTCCATTATTATTAACTTTTTATATTTTTGGTTATGTGAAGTATCCGTCACTTTCAACAATCAAAAACATTGGTGTGTCAACTTGTTGAAAGTTATTTCGAAAAGTTTTGAATAATGCTGAGAAAAGGATATAATAGATAAAAGGTCTGTTTGTTATTCAGAAATAGTGTACACTATTTTACACTTTTTTGAGAATAAACCGTTTGTTATCGTCAGTGTAATTTAGGACTATGTTTTTGGTATGATTTCTGGCATAAACTAGTTTTCACTTAATTACTCTAACTCTCGAAGTAGTAAAGTTAAATGAATTTTTACTACAAGGCTTGAATTTGTTTCGTTTATAAATATAACCATAAAGCCATTTTTTAATTTCTGAAATAAGTCTAAAACGCGTTTGGTATAACAATCAAATACGGAACTTATTTACACTTAGTTCCACTTTTTAGTCTTACACTTTCCTACACTGTACTTGATAACAAACAGACCTATAATGAACAATCGCAGCTGATAATTTTAAATATCTAGGCTTCTTTTCAACTGGGAAAGAAACAAATCAGATGCGAAATGAACTTGCCAGATATTGTTTACAAAAAAAATCAATTTTTTAAGGAAGTTTATCAAAAATAGAAATTTTGTTCGGAAGCTTTTACTCGAGTTTTCATTGACGAGACGTTTGTTCATTATTTATGATTAATCATAATAATTGTTAATTGTTATTAAGTTTGTTAATAAATAAGCAGTACAAGATTATTTTTATTTGATTGAATTGAAAGTGTATAGATGAATGTAAAAATTATAATATACTGCTAAATCATCATTTGTTAATTTTTTACCGTATAAAAAACATACATAACAGAGTTGTAAATAAATTGTTACTGAGTGTTTTAATTCTCGGTCCCACGTACGATAAAGAATAAAACAGTAAGATGGTTTAAGAAACCCTTTATATTGTTAGTAACAATAAACTGATTACTTACTATCAAAATGTTGAGCTTGCTCCATGAGAAACTGGGATCCCTGCTCCCACTGCCTCTCCAGGAGTTGATCCAACGTTTGAGGAATCGTCCCACCGCCACCACCTAACATTGAAGACAAGCCGCTGCCGCCAGAGGCAGTACTTGATCCAGTACTACTCGCTCTTGCCTTTAAATCATAAAACAAATAGTTCTGAGAATATCGTACAATCTATCAGAATGTGGACCTTTTTCTGGTCAAAATGACTGTAAAATGGAAATAATTCAATATGTCATTAAAACACCAAAAATTCTATTAACCCATTAGCGCCCAAATTAGTTTTTTTTGAAAATTTTGTTAAGTTTTTAAATTTGGGTTTATTTAGAGCTAGTTTAGCATAGAACAATATTTTTTTTGGTTTCCATCGACGCACATTTGCATCAACTGCTGTCCTCATTTGAGGACGCTGGGCGGATCTACATAATAAAAATTACCGAAGTACGAAGTTTAAATTTATTAATTATAATATATAAAAGTGTACAAAAAATAAAAAAACAGACACTATTTCTTATGAAAGTTGTTGAAGCATGTCGGAATACAAAGGGTCACATTCCATTTAACTGCAAAATGTGCGTGGTTTAGATGTGCAGTCGGTCGCTTGACATCTCTTTTGTTTTCTCTCTTACCAATGGTGTAATTTATTTTATCAAATCTGATATCTTCTGGAATTTCAGCACGTGACGTTCTGGGAAGACTCAGGTATCTTCCCGGCGACTGAAGTTCGTGTCCACTTTTAGAATAGGCAATGCTCATTTAAATTCTTTGATGGACATTTTTGTTCCCACTGATGAATCATGTTGTACAGCACCCAGCTATTGACCACAGCCATATCAATCGTTCTGTAAATAAGCACCAATACCATTTCTTACCCCTCACAGCAATGGCATGCTTCTCTAGTAACCAGTCATGATGATCAATTCCTCCCATATGTTCTGTTGTAATTAGTTACTAGGCATGGTTGTTCTGTACACGCTATTTTCTTTCTTATTCCAACGCTGCACTGCTGTAGTGGGCAGTAGCGTATCCCAGTTTGTGCATAAGGTAAGCATCTACTATCGTTCCATTTGTAAATTAAAATTTAATTGCTGTCATCAAAATTCCAATCAAAACTTCCACGAGACTCTTTTTCCAATGTGAAGGCAAAGGATTCTTCATCATTTTTCTCTTTACCAAATCTCTGTACCCCCAGGAATTTCTTTTACCACTGCTGTCCAATGTCATCATCATTTATACCATCTTCGTCTTCAGTTCGTCAACTTCCGGCGGCAACGCCAAATATCCCTTCTATCTCTTCTCCGTAAGATATTCCACGTCCTCCAAATTTTAAAATATTTTCTGCTCATTTTAGCAAAATTTTTTAGAAGTTTCAAAAATAGAAATTTTAAGTTTTACGAGTTTTCATTGCGAGACGTTTGTTCATTATTTATGATTATCATAATAATTTAATTGTTATAAGTTTTAATAAATGCATAAATATTTATTTGAGAATTGAAAGTGTATTGAATGTAAAAATTATAATATACTGCTAAAATCATCATTTGTTAATTTCTACCGTAAAATAACATACATAACGAGTTGCAATAAATTTGTTACTGAGTGTTTTAATTCTGGTCCAGTACATAAAAATAAAACAGTAAGATGGTTAGAACCATAGTTAGTACATAAACTGATTACTACTATCAAAAGAGCTTCTCCAGAGAAACTGGGATCCCTGCTCCCACTGCCTCTCCAGGATTGCCAACGTTTAGGAATTGTCCCACGCCACATATGAAACAACCGTGCCGCCAGAGGCAGACTGATCATACTCGCTCGCCTTAAATCTAAACAAATGTTCTGAGAATATTACAATCTATCAAATGGACCTTCTGGTCAAAATGACTGAAATGGAAATAATTCAATATGTCATTAAAACACCAAAAATTCTATTAAATTACCTAATATCTATATTACAAAAATAATATAAACTATCTATTATTATAATATTAATACCTTACCGTTTGCACTACCCGATGATGCATCTGAGGTCCAATTAGATTGGGACTTGCATCGGTAGAGTTATTGTAAATGCTATGAGCTTCTAGCTCATTACTAAGGTGATCTGTCATTTTCTGATGCATATTTGAGGTAGGATTTAGCTGATTACCCAACATGTGGGGTGCTGTTGTCATACCATTTTGAAACCTAAAAAATAAATAAAAATTTACTTTTCTTATTGGTCCTTATTTTGCTTAATTAAAGAACGCCTGAGCGAGTTTAAATCCAATTTTCACACACGCACATGTTTTAATGGTGACCATTGTACATCAACAAAAACACGAAAAATGTAAAATGACATTGCCAACATTTAACCTCGACTATTGGCACGTCAATATTTTATAGAAGAAAAAATTATCGATCTGACATGAGTACTTTATAATGTCAAATAAAATATTACTATAACAAATGTTTCTAAAGCTTAAAAAAAATAGCGTAAAGTATTCTATGGATAACTGGTCTCTAAATACTTGCTCTATTTCAAGAAATCCGGCCACGCCGTCGTGCTCGAAAAATCGCGCTTGTTTTAAAGACCTTATTATACACATATACTTTAATATACTATGAAAAGCTTAATGCAAATATAGGTCCTTGTTTTAAAACTATAACAGAGTGTTATGATCTACTGTGCAATGGGAATCTACCTTTATAAATTTTAAAAGATGCGAAACAAATCTTACATTGTAACATCTTTTTTTTCTTCCTTTGATGAACCTTGAATAACATTGACAGCTGCCGGTGCACTCTTACGTCCCTTCGTCCTGCCCCGTCCATTAGATGGCGCTCCTTGACTCTCCGAGTTAGGACTGCTTGGAGGTGAATCTTTCATTTTTTCCTATTACAAAATGCATATTGAAAAAAATATAAATTTATTTTTGAATCATGTGTGCGGTATGTTATAAAAATCCCTAATTTTCATTGCAAAGACAAAAAAAAACTATTACATCTTCTAAGAAGTAACACTAATTCTTGCGTTTTAAAACATGGGAATAGTAACTTACATTACATGGGAGAACAGTGATACTTTTCCCCCGCGGATTATTTGATGCCCCCCATTAAAAATCCCAGGGAGGAAAAGGCACTTTACTCCTAAGAAATGTGTATGATTTTTTTACTACCTTAATGCATTATTTTTAAAATGAGTCTTTTTGTCATAATATATAATTTTTAAGAGTAATTTTGTTAATACTGAAACATAATATTATTTATCACTTAAAATCGTTAAAGATTGAAGCAGTACGCATCGTTGGCCATTATTTTACGTGTTGCTGAGATTTTAAGTGTCATTTTGACACTGCAAACATTACTTTTTAGGATCTTGGTATTCGCAGTTATTTTTCCTTGGAAAATATTTAGTTTAAGAAATGAGCTCTGCTAGTGGAGTTGCTGTTCTTGAAAACATTTTGGAACAGGTAAAGATAGCTTTATCTAACTGACTATCAATAAAATCTCGAGAACGATAAGAAATAGAATCTGTTTTTCAAAACGGGATGAAGACAAACAAAGTAAGAAAAATAATGGGAAGACTCGGTACCTGCGTATGTTACTGGCTAAACTAAGCCTTTAAAACAATCATTGCTTTAAAGTGATTGTATTGCTGATTGTGTCAATAATACATTTTTATTTTTCCTTAAGGTAGTTAACTCGTAAAAAGGCTTTTCTTAGGAATTAAATGAAATTAAAATATAGGTTTAATAAAAGTGTCTTTTATCTAATTGAAATAAAAAACGAATTTTTTATCGTCTGTATAAAAGCCATGCATTACTTTTGAACTATCTCAAAAACAGTTCTTACGATATTTTTTAAAAACCAATGCAATATTAATCAGAGTATTAGAAAATTAAAAAAAGCCTTAAATTGTTGACCCTTTTGTTAAAAAAATATTGCTTTTTAAAAGTTTACCAGGTCTGTTATTAAGAAATAGTGTGCACTATTTTATTCTTTTTTACATATAATCGCCCTTATGGAAGGTGTATTTTAGGACTGGGTGGGTCCAAAAAGAGTAAAATAGTGTAAAATATTAGTAAATAACGAACAGATCTCATCTGTTGTGTGTACAGTCTTCTATAAAAATTTATTATCAAGCATTGAGTACCTCTAACTTTTGGTGAAACTCATTTAATTTTATTTGAAACAGCGCTAAATTTGTGGTCCATTCAAAATACTGCATTACAAACTAAACTAAAATAGGAAAACATAAAATTATCTGTACTGGTACTAGTCGAGGAAATCCCGGCCCATTTGACAATCAATTTTTGTTAGAAAGAGATGGGCGAGTTCGGCGCGGATGGCATGGAACAGACGAAGATAAAACATATTCATTCCAATCTTGATTTGACTTCGGGACGGACAGGGCTTTACTTACTATAAGGCGATACTTTTGTCTACGACTGTCGCGAGTGAACTACCTTAAAATGAGCCTAATAATTTTTCTCCCAAAGGAAAAAATGTGGACTTTTCTCTCCAAACCAGGGAGAAAAATAACATTTTCTGAAAAGATAGTGGTAAAAAAAATTACATCTGGGAAACCTAAGGAATCGTCAGGACCCGAAACTCGCACACTCATAATCAAGTTTACCCTAAAAAAAGTAAACAAACCCCTACACAACATGATTCACAATTTTTCTAATACTATCACAAGTCCTTTGTGATCTGTAAAACTAAGCAGAAAATTTGTTACTATTTTTTGTTAAAGTTATTTACACATTTTTTGTAATCGTATAATTTATGTGCTCAAAAGCCAGAGATGTCGTAAAATGATTTAGTACTGTTTTTAAGCAGTCTTTTTTCTCTTTATAATATTCAATCCAGTTTTTATGGTAAAATATTAAGTCAACATCCTTACAATCTTTATTTTTTACTATAATCCAATTTCCAAACTTGCAAAAGGCTTTGTTTTTCTGTTTTTCATTTTACGTGCTTTAAGGGGGTTTCTGGTTTGGAGCTCCGATTTTTACCTCAATTTCAGCATTTTTTTAAGGTAAAATCAAATAATAAGTAAAACAATGCTTATACCCTTTTATTCTACCATCTTTAAGCTACATCAAAAAATTATACCAGAAAATGTTAAACCGTCCCTGAATAAAATGGCGCTGAAGAAAGTCTGCTCGCCGAACCTTGGAAAAGTAAATCATCAATTTTTTACAAAATGGCGGCCATTTGAAAAAATATTTTAAAAAATTAACTTTTTTGTATTTAAGTGTACAGAAAATCCAAAATTTTCAAGCGATTTTAACTTTCGGGGTTGCAACCAAAGCCAGTTTAATTCCCTACAAAATGGCAAAGCGGCATTAAAATTGGTCCAGGAATTTTCCAGCAATCCATGCGCTTGATTATAGCTGACGATCGGTTCGATGATCGTGTATTTCGACTATAAAAAGATATTTCCGGGCCGAACGGTTTCGCCCATATATTTTCCATAATATAAGGTATTGAAAGGTGTTTTCTTGTTTCGTACTCGCGTTTCGTACACTTCGGAAATTGATCTAAAATATTCTTGTTTCGTACACAAATTATTTAATCAACTTTATGCTTCTCGTTTCGTACACCGACCATTGTAACGACCCAAATAACCAGTCAAATAAATTAGTCTAGTTGAGAAGTGTGTTTCCTGGAAAAATAGTTAGAAGGCTTCGAAAAATGAGCGATAGCTCATTCACGCGAAATGCAAATCTGATAAAGGCGTTTTGAGAATTTTTTCTGCCAATAAAAACTGCAATTGTTGTTAACAAGAAACGAAATAAGAAAAAAACACATTTCGATTTTTGATGATAACTCAAACACCATAAGAGATAGCGAAAATTGCAAGAAAAGATCCTTGAGAAAAGGAAATTTCCAAGAAAAAAGTCCCAACTCCTGGAGTTCTGTCTCCATTATTGATAATTTTAATTTAACGCTGAAAATGGGCCTCCGTGCGACATTTTTGGTTGAGCTCTCGGCGTCAAAACCGAGTACATCACACTAAATAATTTTTTTAGAGTATTAAATATTTATTTATTTTTTTTTAAATTTGGAATTTATTCCCGTTGAAAATTAAATTTAAGGTTAATTTTTCAATAGGCAAGACAACATTAATAAAAATGCTTAAATAATTGTCGTATAAATTTTTCGCGTCGTGGAGCTCTTTTTAAATACATACCTAACAAAATCACGCTATAAAAAAATTAAAAAGTTTAATGCTTTGTTTATAATAACTTTATAACTTTGACAATATTACTATGATTTTTCGTCAAAGTTATCAAATTATTATAAACAAAAGATTAAAAATTTTAATTATCTTGTTAAGTATGTATATAAGAAGAGCTTCACAAAGCGAAAAATTTATTAAGTTTTGACATTATTTAAGTATTTTTTTTAATGTACAAGGAGGACGAAAGTTCAAAACAATGTTGTTAATAAACAATTGTCTAACTTGTTGAAAAACTAACTTTAAGTTAAATTATCAACGGGAATCAATTTTTGGAAGTGTTCTGAATAAACCATAATTTAAAAAAAAATTAGTTAATATTAAATACCCTAAAAAATATATTTAGTTTACGTACTCGGTTTTGACGCCGAGCGCGCAATCAAAAAAGTCGCAAGGAGGCCCATTTTTGGCGCTAAATTAAAATTATAAATAATGGAGATGGAGCTCCGGGAGTTGGGACTTTTTTGCAATTTTCGCTATCTCCTATGGTTTTTGAGTTATCATAAATCGAAAGACCTGGTCCTAGAGAGTCCTGCAAACCTTTGTTTGTAAAGCATGGAATATTGACTTTAACTTCCTTATTTATACTGGAGACCGTTTCGTTAATGCATAAAAAATTTGGAGCATCAATAGATGCTATTCATTCTCATAACACCCGTCAGGTGGGAGTGTTGCCGTTACCGATCCCGCGTTCGGGTTTAATCAAAGCATCGCTCTTTCATGATTAAAAAAAAAAAATGTACAATCATCTGCCGAACGCTGTAAGAATGATACACCCTTTAAAAAAATTTAGAAGGACGGTTAAGTCATTACTACTGAGCAGGGCATATTATTCTCTGACTGAGTAATTTAGCGACCGTTTATAAGTATTAGTTAGTTTTAGTTTTATCTTATTTAAAATTTTTACTATTTTAAAATTTTGTTGTTTGTTTTCATGTATAGTTTTTTTTATTTTATTAGAATGACAATGACCCGTATGGTATTTTAAATTATTTTTGTAATAGCTAGGTAACTCTTATATTGACAATTTTTAAACTTTGTTATTTATTTTTATGTAGATGTTTTTTTTCTACTTCATTACACTGAAATGACAATTATTTTTAAGACACTTTTAGTTAGTTTTTAGTTAGGTAAGAGTATAATATTCTATTAGTTACTTTTGCTTTGTTAATAAGAATCTTTCTTTATAACAATAAAGCATATTTTGACTTGACTTTTTTAATTTCGTTTTTGGTTAGTAACAATTGCAATTTTCATTGGCAGAAAAAATCCTCAAAACCCCTTTCTCACATTTGCATTCCGCGTCGAATGAGATATCGCTCATATTTTTCGAAGCCTTCTAACTATTTTTCGCAGGAAACACACTTCTCAACTAGACTAATTTATTTGACTGGTTATTTGGGTCGTCACAATGGTCGGTGTATGAAACGAGATTATTTCAGGTAAATTTCTGAAGTGAACGAAACGCGAGTGTACAAAACAAGAATAAATCTATTGAAAAGAGCAATATAAAAAATTGATTTTTTAAACTTCTAAATCAGAAAAAATCCATAATAAAATCAATATTAAAAAAAGGAATTTGCTTTTGGTAAACCTCGACTCAATGTCTATTAAATTTGGTATTTATTTACAAAAAAGTGCGGTTAGATATGTTTGTAATGTTAAACCCAGAAATTTCTGTAAATCTTATTTACCTCACAAACTATTCTAACATTAACCCTATTATTTTTTATTTTAGAAATCGTTTAAAACCTAAAAAATACAGGGATGCGCAAAAGCCCGGAATAAAATTAATATGTTTTTAACCAGCAATTTAGGAAAAAAACGCTGAAACACGTCAATTGATTTTAAATTGTACGCATTTTTTGGCAATAAAATGAAATATTTTTTTTAACCCCTTAGCTGCAACCCTTCCCAACTTTTTTTTCAAATGCAAACCTATTGTGTATGGGCTCATTGAAAAGCTCGTAAAAAATGGAATCTGACCATACCCTTTCTTTTTTTTTAAACTTATGTGGTTACCAGGAAATGAGAAAAAACTCTTTTAAAAACAAAAAAGTTAGAAATACCTACTTAGTACTATCTACGGGTGATTTAACGTTGCAAATAAACAAATAAAGTGGCATTCAGCATTGATGATGTACACTGCTCAACAATTGCTAAGGATCATCAGTACCTAGTTTCTAAAAGTTTACAAATTTTAAGAACAGACCAACCTGGGCAGGCAGCACAACAAATTTTATTGATTATGTGTAAAACTGATAACGTAATCTAGCATCAACATTCTTTGGATTTTATTTTTTCAGAGTTACACATTACACATTAAATTAGTTATAATCCCAAGCAATTGTTGAGCAGTGTACTTCAAAAAGAGAAAAAGGTTGTTCAATTTTTTGTACCAAATTTAATGCCCTGATAAGAAATTTTTTTTTGACTCAGTTTTAAAATTGTGGCATTTCTGGGTAAAATTGAAATCTATTTAGTTTATTAATTGTGTACCTTCAAAGTGTTCTTTTTTAATTTGCCAAACAAAAATGGTATTGTCAGAGAGGCAGCATATCGAAGTCTTGATATTGTTGGGATGTGGGGATAGAATGCGGAGTCAAAGTGAAGTGTGTACTTTATTTAATGCAAAATATCCGGAAAATCACATTTCCCAGGCTACTGTGAGTAAGATCTTACACAAATTTGAAGAACATGGTACAGTGAAGGACTTTAGACAAAGATCAAAAATTGGACATTGCCGTATCTCTGCAGGAAGATCCACATTTGTCAACGGTTTCATTAGCCCAAAACAATCCTGCGTCTAGACGTACGATTGGGAGGTTTTTGATAACATAAAAATACCACCCATATAAGGTATATCTTGTCCAAGAGCTCTTGGAAGATGACTATGACAGGCGTTTGCAATTTTGTGAGGAAATAATGAGGCGATGTGACGAGAATAATGGGTTTCCACTGAACATACTCTTTTCGGACGAAGCTACTTTTTATTTAAATGGAGTAGTTAACAGGCACAATTATCGATTCTGGAGTCAGGAAAACCCACACTGGATATGCGAAGCTCATACGCAGCGTCCTTAGAAAGTAAATGTATGGGCAGGCATCATCAACAACAGAATATTAGGGCCATACTTTTTTGAGGGAAACCTTACAGCTGCACGCTACTTAGACTTTTTACGCTTTGAATTAGTGCCTGCTTTAGCTGTTATGTTTCCCAATGAAGCAGATCCAGATATTCCCAATAAAACACTTTGGTTCCAACAGGACGTCGCTCCCCCACATTTTGGTATATCTCGAGAATATCTCGATGAAATATTTGCAGGACGCTGGATTGAATGGCCGCCACGATCCCCAGACTTAACGCCATTAGATTATTTTTTTGGGGATATCTGGAAGACAAGGTTTATCAAAATAGGCCGGCTAATATTGAAGATCTAAAAAACAGAATTTCTAACTTTTTTGTTTTTAAAATAGTTTTTTCTCATTTCCTGGTAACCACATAAGTTTAAAAAAAAAAGAAAGGGTATGGTCAGATTCCATTTTTTACGAGCTTTTCAATGAGCCCATACACAACATAGGTTTGCATTTGAAAAAAAAAAGTTGGGGAGGGTTGCAGCTAAGGGGTTGAAAAAAATATTTCATTTTATTGCCAAAAAATGCGTACAATTTAAAATCAATTGAGGTGTTTCAGCGTTTTTTTTCCAAGTTACTGGTTAAAAAGATATTAATTTTATTCCGGCCTTTTGTGCATCCCTGTATAGGAATAAAAGAAAAAATGAAAGAATACAATGCATGAGTTTTTAAGTCTTGCGACTCTATTATCTACTTTAATTAAGATCACAATTATATTTGAGTCAAAAAAATATTATGTATGTAATGTATTATACGTTTCTTCATAGAAATATAAATATGGTTAATCAACGCTCACTAATACACATTTTTGGCTTTGTCGTTAAAGACATACTTTTTCAGCATGTTTTTTCATTTAATATTACCTGTGAGATCGCAGCAAAAGCTCCAGGCTGAGTTTGCAGAGGTGCTGGTGGAGGCAGAGGCGGCACGGAAGGCGGCACAGAAGGCGGCGATGAATGTTGCGATCGCTCGATCTTTTTGGCATCGTAGCAGGAAGGGAATGGCTTGTTTGCGCTTGGGGGAGATTATTGGAGCCAGTACTATTACGTTTCTTACCACGAGTGGTACGTTCAGACTTTTCGTTTGATTGAGATCTGCTGTTTAAAACAAATATCTTTTTAATGAATTTTCCAATATTTCAGAAACTATAAATACTTTGACATCGCGAACATGTATTTTAGATGCTCTAAATTTATTCTAATTTAACAAAACTCATAAATTGTACCATGCAGTAGATGGCATTTATACAGGGTGTAAAAAGTAGGATGCTCACGATTTTAATGGGTGATAGTGGAGCTCAAAACAAGTCAAAAAGTTCATATGACATATGTGTCACAACTTGACAGGTTTTTGTCTAAATGATATCAAAATTTGGTAGCAATTATTTCTAAAAAGCTTAACAATTGGCAACTTTCGTCTTAATCGCTCATCGGTAGATTCATTTGCTAATAAAATAAACTAAGTTTTGAATGTTTCAGTCTACAAATAAAAAAAATGTTTCCCCCAGTTAAAAAATAAAAAACAATTGGCAACAGCGCTAGCCAGAAGCGTTGAGCGTGAAGTCAAGTCAGTTGTACACTGTGCATACTGTCAGGATATTTTTGTCCGTTCAAATAGGAAAAATATGCCGATATGTTATTAATTTACGCGAAAACTGGGTTCGTCAAAGTGAGGCATGTGTAGAAACTAGTGGACGACATTTTGAGCAACTTATTTAAACTAAAATGTAGCTGTTTGTTTTCATAATAGAGACTTTTATTCTTCAAGCAAAATAAAAAAGTGCTGTTTTAAACCACAAGATTTGTGTTCAAATGGTTATTCAGCTAATTTTGTGAAAATACAATTATTTTAATTCAAATAAAAACTAGTAAAGTAGCCGTACAATGTTAATAAACATTCTATAAAAAGTTTAAATATGTAAAACATCGCAAAAAACAATTAACTTTTGACCCCTATGTGTTTTTGGCTATTTTGAGCTCTACTATCGCCCATTAAAATCGTATCATACACCATTAAATAATAATAGTAATTTTTTACAATTATTCTTATGACCGTAGGTAAATATTTTCTATATAACTTACCTTCCCCTTTTTGCAGGTACTTGTATTGGAGCTGGAGGATCTAGCTCTAACTCCATGTCCATCTCTGTATTTATAGAGTCGGGCTGTTTTTCATATGTGATTTTTAGACCACCTCCGCTCATTTCGGAAGTTAGAACACCCTGATTACTATTACCAGAAGGTATTATCATACTGTCTGTAATGAAAATTTGAATTAGAAAATAACGAATTGCCTGTTAATTTTTCTAAATTGTGATCATTTAATTGGTCTTATAGGCCAAACAATGTCAACTTGAGGTTGGTTCCTCTAGGGATGGCATCTTTTCTCGTACCTCGTAAACAAAAAGAGTTTAATACAAATTAGTAGGAGAAAATACTCTATAAAGTTTTTTGTATTAGTAAGCAATTAAAAAATCGCACTTTTTAACTCATTGTAGAAAAACCAGAAATAAGAAAATACACTGCCCAAAAAAATTGACCGAATACTTTTTAATAAACTTGTAAAATATAAGCTTGCTGTTTTTACATAAAAAAGGTTATATAGCTTTAATTAAAGGTCTTGTAAAAATACATAATTTATGTCAAATAAAATTTCTTGTAGCTTTTACAGTTTTTGAGATATTGACATAAATTTTAAAAATAATCGTTAATATCTCAAAAACTATAAGAGATATAAAAAAATATGGAACAAAAAATACAGCTTTCTAAATTATTATATAAAAAGTTGTATAAATATTTTTATACAACTTTATATATTTGACCCTTTGTTTTTTGTAATTTTTTAATTTGTAAGTTTTTTCTTGGAAATAAATGATTAATTAAATGGCACATTCTTTGATTTATGTAAATGTAAGCTTGATCGGAATTTAATTAATGCCTTTCTAAGAATGTTCAAACATCTTATTTAATTAAATAATGACAACACCTTTAAATAAAGAATTTAAAGAAAACTCGAAGAAAAAACATCAAAGGCCAAAGCCGCCAAAAGAACTTTTCTCGGTTGGAGCATTCGCAATACCTCCCAATTGTTAGCAGAAAAATGTATATATTGCCTTTTTAAAAAGCTTAAATAATTGGTCATTAATTGGTCAAAAATGGTCGAACAATTTTAAGATTTGGTCAGATTTCAAAACGAAAAAATTGAAACTTTAATTTTTAAGGACACTCAAAAACTTTTAGAACCCCAAATTTAAGATACAGGTGCCCGCAACAGAAAAATTACTTTAAAATGACCAAAAATTATTTGGTCAGTGCCCTTGGACATTTGGTCAATGGGTTTACTAATGTTAACACTTTAAATGCTTTTTTTAATCTGCTGACCAATAAAGATTTTACGTGACCAATTAAATGTCAACTTAACTCAGTATTTTAAGTTGTTGTCGATGCTCGTACGTTTTTTTGGGTGCTACTACATTTTATGTAACCTTAGAGTGTTAATTTTTCAATTTCTTTGGTTAATTTACTGATTAACACAGAAAAAGCTCTTGATCAAAAAATTCCACTATACCAATTTGGATTCAAAGAAAAAATGCTCAACCACAACACCCTGCAACCATACTGGCTTCTAATATCCAAACCACTCGACTACTCAAACATCATACTGCAGCAATATTTCTAGATATCAACAAAACTTTCGATAGTGTGTGGCACAAGGGTCTTCTTTATAAGTTACACCAACTAAAATGTCCTCGCAAACTAATTTTTATCATTAAAGAGTTTTTGGAAAAGCGACAAATACGAATCAGAATTAATAATTCCTTTTCAAATAGCTTCACACCAGAACAAGAACTCCCCCAAGGATCACCACTATAGCCATTATTATATAACATATACTGCTATGATATATACAGCACAAATCAAGGGTTTAATCTACATACATACATACATGCTACAATTTGCTGATGATACTGCACTGATAGCACATGCTAAGTCCTTATCACGTACTATTAAAAATCTGCAATATTTAATGAACAAAACACTAACATGGTTTTATCAATGGAGATTACATCCTAACCCTGCAAAATCGCAGTTTATTATCTTTACCACAATATTAAAGATAATTCCCTACAGTCAAGATAGCCAATCTGGCAAATAAAGCCAAAAGGTCAGTGAAATACTTAGGATTAATAGTTGATAATAAACTAAACTTTAATCAACACACATCCACTATCAAAAAGAAGACAATAGCCAGGGCCAAACATTTCAGAACTTTGACATACAAGGACCAAGGAATAAGCAAAACAACTGCCAGCCGAATATACAAATCCATATGCAGACCTCTCCTTGAATATGGTCATACAATGTTTCTTAATATAAGAAAAACAGCGTTAAAAAACCTTGAAGTTGCTGAAACTACATCCCTTCGCATTATAACAAAAGCACGACATCCCAGGAACCCTTTACATAATCCATCAAACCAGTTACTGTACAATACTACCAGATCCAACCAATTTCCAGCAGACTAATCAATTATCAAAGAAATTCTCCTCGAAGCAGCACAACATCGACCTACTCCAGCCATTATGTATCCAAAGAACTGACTACCAGCAACAGAATCCACCATTTACATTTCCAACTACTACAATTATAGAACATTTACAAGAAATGAACAATCAGTGACGCATGATGTGATTTTTTTTTTTTTTAATTTCCCTACCATAACCTTAATTAAACGACATTATATAAAATACTGGGCAGCAGGACCTAGGTCAATAGCCCATTGGCATAGTATAGTTTATTGTATTATGTCAATAACGGCCGAGTGATGATCGCGTTGTTAAATTTAGCAATGGACTTAGCAGTTTAGAATGTTTAACAAAACGTCATTATCAGTGTTATTCAATGATTTTAGTAGGCAACCTGTCAAAATCTGACATTTTGTTAAACATTCTAAACCGTTGTCAACTTAGCAAAGTGTTAAAGTTAACAACGGTTTAGAATGTTTAACAAAATGTCAGATTTTGACAGGTTGCCTACTAAAATCATTGAATAACAATGACAATGACCTTTTGTTAAACATTCTAAACTGCTAAGTCCATTGCTAAATTTAACAACGCGATCATCACTCGGCCGTAAATGTCTTAATAAATAAATAAATAAATTACTGACCAATTAAAATTTGCCCCTGACCAATCATATGCTCGTCCATTACCATTGCATTTTATTTTTATCTGACCAATAGGACTATTTTGGGGTGCAAAAAGTTTTGCTTTATACATTTCTCACCTTAATGTCCTTTTTTTCTCTGAATAACCAAATGTCTAGAGGCACTGACCAAATAATTGTTGGTCATTTTGAAGTAAATTTTCTGTTATGGGCACCTGTATCTTAAATTTGAGGTGCTAAAAGTTTTTGAGTGTTTATAAAATATAATAAAATAAAGGTTTAAATTTTATCGTTTTGATACCTGACCAAATCTTGAAATTATCTGACCATTTCTGACCAATTATTTAAGCTATTTTTCAAGGCAATATTTACATTTAACCATGCTAACAATGTTAAGTAATTCGCAATGCACCCAGAAAATTATTATAATAGGGTTAAGATCAGAAAAAAGACACTTCTATTGTTTTTATAATGTATTAGACAGAGAGAAAAACCGCGAGTCATGTCTAATATCAATACATCCTTGGGGTTTCCACAGGTGGACCGTCAGCCGATAAGTTCGATTTAATTCGTATCTGCTCGAATTAGCTCGGGATCCCGATATGCAGCGGCAGAAGCCACCTTACCTACTCTGATGTGATTAGGCCGAAAAATTCTTTAATAATTTTGGTATATTGATCCAATTATATTATTTTTATTTTTTTTCCAAAAGTACTATAAATTTTCCCTGACATTTAGAAAATCTTGGAAAATTCCCGACATTTTCCTGATATTTGTAGCTAAATTTAAATTTAGTTTCCAGGTTTTCCAGTCAAGTATAAACCCTGAAAGAATTATGGAAGCCGGAACCTGACCATATATTCATTGCACAAACTCCGAAGGGTCTTTTCCCCTATACCCGCCTGCCTCTTTTGTCCTGCACGCGTGGTCAATTTTATTCTACAGCACCGGCCTTCAATAAACCTTAAAACCTTGTTGGTATTTATGCGCAGCGAATATGTTATTTTAATCCCCTTTTTCCTAGCATAAGCACGCCAAGAAAGCAAATATAATATGTGTTTAAGATTATATTGCTGTATTTTCAAAATGCAAGTAAGTTTGACGTTACTCTGTTGGCCCAATCGGTAAAAAAGAAGACTAATGTAGTAAAAAACATCATCAAAATCATATGATCCTTAGCAGAAAATAACTATATTAGATCTAAAAACATACCGTTTGGAACTGGTGTCACAGGAGTAGCTCTCTCCGACCCACTGCCGCTTGCCGCTGCACCTTTATCTAAGGAGACAGCAAATGGCATTACAGTCAACACGCTCGTCTGGTTGCTAACCAATGTATGATGCGGGCTTAGACTGGTATTAGCTAGAGGTACTGAGACCAATAGGGATTGGTGTTGCTGTTGTTGGTGCTGCTGGGCCTGAGCCTAAAAGAAAACTTAATATACACCGTGTTCAAAATTAAATCGGCATTATTGCTATTTTTTTAATATAAAAGATACAAGTTAGGCTAAATTAGCAAAGTTGTGTACATATTACAAATGAACAGATTTATGACTTATTCACAAAAATATACTTTTTTTAAATGCAACACCCTGTATTTGTTACGTCAATTCGATGGAGAATGTAATTTTGTATACAATTAGTTATTTACATTTTTCTCCTTAAATAAGAAATAGCAGAGTTATTTCAGTTTAAATGAATTTTTCCATAACTGAACGCAGGCAGCCATGGAATTCTTAAAATCGCATTTTTTGCACAAATTATTGTAGTATGCTATGACAGAAACCAAAATTTAAATGAAGTCCGCCATAATGGGATATTATTTGTCAAATCTTCTTATTACTTAGTTAAATAATAAACATAATACTTTTAGTTTTTTTCTTTTTTTATTAATAACACATAAGTAAGTAACATTAATAAAATACATTATGCTAAAAATATTGCGTATTCTAATAAAATAAAAATTAAATTAAATATTTAAAAACACCTTCTTCCTACTCAATGCACTTTAAAACTCTTTTGGTAGCCTTTGAAATTGTATTGCCATTGATGCTACGAATGACGTTCCTAATAGCCTCTTAAAGTCGGTTAACATCTTCATATTGTATTTTAAAAACCTGTTTTTAAAAAAACCTCCTGAAATAGAAATTAGGAGGGGTAATGTCTGCAAAACGTGGCAGTTAAAGTATTGGCCCTCGTGAAGCCAACCAACGATGTTGAAATAGTTCGTTTAACAAATCATCAACGTTTCCGGTATTGTGTGGAGGAGCACCGTCCTGTTGAAAAAAACATTTGCTGACGGTCGGCTATATTGACATCATCCAAAAAATCCTCCAACACATTTCTAAATAAATTCAGATATTATTGACCTATTAAAAGATCCTTTATAAAACACGGGTCCAACAATTTTTGATTCAATGACGCCGCGCCATACGTTTAAGCTAAAACGCCTTTGTGGATTGGATGGATGGTGGCGCAGGAGATTTTTAACTGCTCCAATAATGTTGGTTTTTTCGGTTAAACATGCCTCTATTACTAAAATTAGAGTCATCGCTCCAAAGAAATAATCGTAAAAATTTTGGATTTTCCATAGCAGCATTTACAAACCTTTGGCAAAAGTTTACACGCCTTTCGTTATCACCTGGCAACAAAGTTTGTGTGGTCTGTATTTGTAGGGTACATACTTATGTTTTTTTTTTAATTTTATAAATGGCTTCTAAGCATGGATCAAGATCTCGCTTACAGTTTCTTGTGGAATTTCTAGATAAACTTCAAAACATGCCAAAACATAATTTCTGTTCGTTGATTAATTATAAAGGTTTTCTTATTTCTATGCTTGACAAAAACACTTTCGTTTAATCAAAACTAAAAAATATCTTCTGTTTGGCATATTTCTTTCTGAAAATAGTTCCATGTATGGCTCTAAAGCCCAATGCGATTTTTTTGGTAAATTATGTAGCACTCTACCGTATTACACTTCTCCAAATGAGTAAACATTTTAAAGCAACAACAGGAGCATAAATAAACTGTTGCCTTATGGTTTACTAGTTGTCACTAAAGCATCATGGCGGATAGACATTTTATCTTTTGTTCCTTTTATTTCTATCGTAGCATACTACAATAATTTGTACAAAGAATGCGATGTTAAGAATTCCATGGTTTCCTGCGTCCAAATATAAAAAAATACATTTAAATTAAAATAACTCTGCAATTTCTCATTAAAAAAAAATGTAATTAACTAATTGTATAGAAAATTACATTCTCTATCGAATGGACGTAACAAATACAGGGTGTTGCATAAAAAAAGTACATTTTTGTGAATAACTCGTAAATCTGATGTTCATTTGTTTTTTTTTATTATTGTCATTGTAATCAGCGTAAAAATGTACATAACTTTGCTAATTTAACCTAACTTGCATCTTTTATAATAAGAAAATTAGAATTGGTGCCGACATAATTTTGAACACGGTGTATTATATATGTGATAACCACAAGGTCCCTCGTTTTAGTCCAAAAATAGCAAATACATCAAAAATATGTTATATATATATATATATATATATATATATATATATATATATATATATATATATATATATATATATATATATAATATATATATATATATATATATATATATATATATATATATATATATATATATATATATATATATATTGTGTTAAAAAAAAAATCATGCAAAAATAAAGATAATGTTCTTGTGAATTTCATATATTTTTAATCGGTTTTTATATTCCTATATGGCTTGCCAAGAAGTTTTTGCAGTTATTTTCCTAATATTCTGCACTGCTGGTGCTATAGTTAGTACTAGTGATGGAAAATTTCTGGAAATATATATTTGGAAATATTTCCTGAAATATATTAGGAAATTTTTGAAATATATTGAAATATTGGAAATATAGATATAAAAACTACAAACTTAAAAAACTTAACATTTAATGAAAGTTTATCATAGGTAATACCAAAAATATGTGGCTCAAAATCTAAGTACGAATGGTATTTGGTAAGACAATTGCGAGAATGAAACAAAGTTAAAAGCAAAATAATTTTTAATTAACAATATTAAATACAGTCGCTACTGAGGTAACGATGGACGACACGATTGATAAAACCGAAAACTTACACTTTGCCATAGCTCTTTTATCCAATAGCAATTTCGATTTTGACATTTCAAATGAGGTTTTAAACATGAGTGGATTTATCATCGCAAAAACCATTAGTATAAATAAAATTAGGTATTAAAAGAAAACAGTGAAATTTCTGAATAATTACAGCCACGAGACAAGTGTGCAACTATAAGAGGATCTATCTTCATTGAATATCTCAACGCAAAGCCAACCAAATATTTGTAATAATTTTTGTAATTCAAAACATCCCAAATTGCTTTCAGTTGAAATCTGCAAAAAGATAAGAAATTTAGAAATCTTTTTAAATTTAAACATTCTTCTTTTTTTCAAATAACCAATATTTCCGAAGTTAAATTTAAATTTCCTTTTAAGAAAATACACAGGGCTACAATTTGTAAAGAAAGAATTACCTGAGCAGTCTGAATAATTGATGGAGTTTGCACAATTGGTGGGCTTACGTCACTATGAACAATGGGTTCAGACGTTGAAGTGGTGAGGGGCGATGAATTTAGTTTCACCGTCGATATTGACGTTAAGGCAACAACTGGTTGATTGGAAATTATTGACTGGGTTGTTTCTACTTTGGCCTGAAAAAAAATATAATAATACAAATTTTGAAAAAATTAGTATATAAACGGATTATATTGTTTTCTAACGAATAAAGGACAAAAAATAATATGGTGAAAAGTATTTTATAAACTTTTTTGCTTGCCATTTCCCTGGTGTTTTTAAGCATCAGCTAAGGGATTCTTGGTCTACTTGGTCTATTTGATTTTCAGGGATGCTTGAAAAAGACAACTAGAAATGCCGCAGAATTATTTTCGTCATATTAATTCCCTTTTTAAGTCTTTTTGTGGCCTTCATAGCAACACTTATCTTGTACAATTTTCCTAAGGCCGATATATAACCTTTAATCAATTCAGGAGCTAACTTTTGGCTACATGGTATTTAACACTAAATTACACACGTCGCACACAGGCGAAAATCGGGGAAAAGCCGGCCATAAATAGTAGTAGTGCTGATATGAATCACAAACATGTTTAATCGTAAGAAAATGTTAAAACTAAGATAACACGTTCATTTAAACATTTTTTAAAGCCCCCCCTCCCCTTGGGTTCAATTCATTCATAAGCGCTGTGTAAGTACCTATTTCCTTAAAAAAATAAACTCTATGAAAAATGGTACTATTATTATTAGACTTTATTATTTTAACAATTTAAGCAGTTAAGAGTTTAAAATTCAATAAGAGCGGTTTATTTCGCTCGAATTGAAGTTGAATTGAGGCACTTAACAGAGAGAGAGAGGTAAACCATTTTTAACAGAATTGTAGGATTGAGATAGTTAATCCTGCATTTTTTCCAAATTGACTTGCCTTTGTCACTGTTGAGTGCCTCAATCCGACTTCAATCTGCGCTGAAATAAACGCTTTTTGACAAAATTTTTGAAATAAAATCCAAAATGACAAGACTTTTGATATACCTGAGGTTAATAAAATTGCTTATTATAAATTAAATAAAGTTGTGGTTTGTTTGTTTTGTTCTATTTAATTTTATAACTAACTTTTGTGTGTAAAAATAAGAGCAAATTAAAATACATGTTAAGAGTAATATATTTAAGTATGTAAAGTATATACAGACCTCACTTAACAATAACTTTGTAATAATAATAAAGCCTAACCTATCTTAATAATTAAAATCAATCAATATCTTCACTATCACTTTCATCAGCAAAACTGTTGGTTCATCAAAAAATGCCAAAACTTTTGAAGGGTACTGTTTAAGCTTTTTAGCAGATGATTTTTTCCTATTGGAATTAAAGGATCAGAAGATATTAAAAGATTATAAAATATATTCTTCATGTTTTGTTTTCTTGAAAACTTCCGTGCATGAAATTCTCTGAATCTTCTTAATATCTTTGTTTCTTGATTCCTGGGCTTCCTCCCAAGTTTCCCAATTGGAACCATAAAATATGATATTATATCAGAACTGTGCATTAAGATTTTATGGACGGAAGTTGGGATATTGTACCACGGATACAATTCTACAAATTTTCTGGCCGTCTCATGACAGAGTCCTTAACTATCAATTTTTATATGAAAACCACTAGAAATTGTTAATAAAATTAGTCTGAATCTAAATATCAAATCTTGATCAATGCCTGTAATTTCGAAGATTTGCAGCATTCTCAAAAAACGGCGAGCAGTGTTGCCGTCATTAGTACTTCCAAAACCAGGTTTTGGTCTATCAACAATAGTCCCATTTCTTTAAAAAAAAGCCTTGGATTCGTTTTTTGGCATTTGCAAGTTTTTTCTTTGTTTTCCTGGCCTCGCGCTTGCCATTGCTTAAATTCCATCTTATAAGATAGATGCAGCAAACACTCAAAAAAACGAATCCAAGCATGTAAAGATGACAAACCAAATTGATATCTGATTTAGTAATTTCCTGTTTTAAAATCTTCTCGATATTTTAAAATCTTTGGATGTTGATTACACAAATAGCATCTCTGGTTGAGTATTTTCAGTTACAGCATTACATTTGCCATCTATCATTGTAAAATATAAAATGTATTTTAAAAATACATCGTTTCCTTGAATATCAAGCTTTGTTGGTTGCAAATCTGAAATTTGTTGGTCAAAATATTGCTTTTCTCTCACTGATAGCTCTGTTGTTTCGTGCCTAAACTGGACTCTAAAAGGTCTACAGAATCGTGTGGAGGGAGGTCTGGGATTTTCCCAGATTACAAACTTATCTTTTGATTTCGGGTCCCCGTTAATGACTGGATTGGCACCATTGATGTTAAAAAGATATTAGCATCTGAAATATTGGACTCTAAAACTGCTGTTGGTATTGAATCACCCCAGAACTCCCGTCACACCCCTTTTGCAAATTAAATGTAAATTATTATAATTTTCTTGGTTTAAAGAATTTAAAACTTCTTTTAGGGACTCAATAACCTTAAAGATGTATGATCCAGCAAACTTTGAAGAGGCACTTCAGCTACATCTTCAGAAATGTTTAGGTTTTCTGGGTAGCACTCTTTTTCCGGCAGTTACGGACTCATAATTAGGATAAATAGTTGACTTATGGCTTTTTGCCGATTTCTTATTAGATTATATTGAAATTTTGTATTTAGCCTCTACAAAAGCGATAAGGCTTCGTCCGCTCAAATGGTATTTCACATTCTTTTGAAGAGATTTTTTATATTTTGATGCACGGGTTGGTGTTGAGAATGCAACATTATTTAACCTCTGCTTCATCCAGTTACCTTCGGACCTAAACTTCATTTGAGCAGCAAATGTTAGTTCTTCGAGGGCTTGATCTGCTCGCAACGGTTCAGTTCTTCTCTTTTTGATCGTTCACTCAAATCTAAAAATTCAGTGAATGGCCTCCCTCTACTCGATGAAGTTGTATCCTGCATTTCGGCTGGTTGAGCTTCATTCTTGACGAAGAAAACTCCAACTCAATATTTAACCAATCTCGATTTTTATTTTAAATGCAGTTTTATTTCTTGATGCTGTTGACCATTTTGTGTCATATTTCTCGATGAATTTATTAAGATTTTGAAGACTCTTCTGCAGCGTTCAACTCGCTTGGTAAAGTCCACTTTTCTGCCAAATACGACACTGCTCCATTCTTTCCTTGAACCGACAAATTCTTAACCAATTGACATTTGGCTTCTTTTAAAAGCAGATTTTGTTGCAGACCCTGAAAAAATAAGTTGAATTTTGTTAATTATTTTATTACTAGCAATAGCCTATGTTCATCAGGGATAATGTAGGATTCTAATGGTAAAGAATTTTTAATCGATCCAGTAGTTTCGAGCCTATTCAATTCAAACAAACAATCAAATCTTTCCTCTTTAGAATATTTGTACAGATTATACTTTGCAATCAATGGTACTTCAAATTACATTGAAAAATCTTCCAAAATTGAGACCGTAGCTTGAAGAATTGAATGTTAATTCAAAAAACTACATTTCAATATTTTGGATTATAATTTATATTTTGAAACTACATGAATGATTTTAAAACTTTTCTTTAATTCTTAGTTCAATGTAATTAAAACATTATATTTTAATAAGATTTGATTTAAAATTGGTGCCATATTGAATTTTAAACCCTTTGGCAATTTTTTTTTTCTCTTTTTTTTCTTTAAAATAATTTTTATTTTATAAAAATTGATTTATTCTTTAAGTTAGAAAGAGAAAATTATTTGTTGCGTTTGGGACCTACATTTTATACAATTTGGACCCAGACCATAAATCTTTAAAAATATTTTCTCGTCAAGATCACAAATTATCCCAGCAACTTAAGATGGGATCTTACAAAGGACTTATTAAACAATAATTTAAAGCTAATTTAAATGCGGGAAATTACGGGAAATCATACTTTTACTTTAGCAAAAAGTGAAAAATTGAAATTAAAAAAAAAATTAATTATTAACTTTTCAGAACACCAGTATAAAAAAACGTAAAGAAATATTTTAAATAAATATTATTTTTAATATTCTACTTACCACCAGCAATGGCTCCATAGTTCTAAAATTTTCACCCCCTTTGCCGCTGAAATAAATTACTAATTTTAAGGCCTTTTGAATCAAAGAAATGGTCCCACGAACATCAGCTTTCAACTAAAATATTTCTGCAATGACAAGACTAAAAATAAAAGGGTGATTGTTTATTATACCCAGGTAACTAGATAATGAAATTATACTTAGAATAGGCCTTAATTGCGAAGTTGGTATTTCCGATTTATGGCCGAGTTTTCCCCGAATTTCGCTTGTGTGCGTCGTCTGAATGTACATTAACACCCGCCATGTATCTGGGAGATATATGGCGGTAAATTATACACTATTAAACCTTTTATTTTAAGATTTTTTATGTAAAAAATGCGTAAACAGCTCAAATGAACATGTCTGTTTGTGGAGAATGGTATAAAAATAAATAAACTATTTAAGATTACATTAAAAAAAATTAATAAGCCCAGGCGTCACTATTCTTTCTCATAAAACTCAACCCATGTATGCATATGTCAGATACACAGGCGGGTATTGCAGTGTTAAGATAATTACAAAAAACCTATTTTTTTATTTTTGAGTAATCAAACCTACACAACCCTTTCATCCCCCTTTTTAAACCCCCCTCCAAGGAAAAATTTTTTAATCATAATCAATAGCCTTTTTATACTTCAAGTCCCAAGAAAAACAAGTTGATACAAACATTCTATACATTTAGAGTGGGAGTTTCCTTATCACAATCATCTCCCCCTCATAATCTATCCTTGTGCCAAATTTCATCCTCTAGGTTAAGCAGTTATCGAGAATTTGTTTTTTAGTCAGTGTATTGAGATATTTGAAAAACTATCATTTTACCTGTTTAATTATACTATTTTCTATTCTAGTTAGAAGCATTGGTGAAAACCACTGATACAATTTGTCAGATATAACAAACTGCATCTAATTTTACATAGCTGTGTTATTTTTAGCCAAATTCCAGCCCATTACTATCTAGCATAAAGAAATATTTCTAATATAAGCTTCTTATCCTTTTTTAATTTTTCAGAACTTTCACTAGCACTAAGAAGTTTTTTGTCCCTATGAAGTCGCGGCACTTTTAGACGAGCACTGGGGCCCAGCAATGTCGATGCGGTGTACCCCAACAATACACTAACTTCACTTTAAACGGGCGTGGCGTCCTTGAGTTATTTTCCGTTTTTAGTACCTTTATTGTTTTTGTTTTTCAGTTCCTTATCAGTTCGGCCCGGTCACTTTTAGTGTCTTTCTTGTGTTTTGTCTGATAATGGAGCGATGACGAACTGTCGTCAGGTTTGCGTTTTTGACTCGCGATCTTCTTGTCTAAAGATCTAAAATAAAAAAAAAATAGTAAGGAAAAATGTTTTCATATAGGTTGTTGAAAAAAGCTAAATAATAGAGTTTATTTTTATTGAGTCCAAAAAGCAATCCAACAATTTTTAAAATATAAGCCAAATCTCATTTTGATTTTTTCCTCACACACACCAGATGTCTTTAAAAAAAAAAGGTTAAAAAAGGAATGTAGGGTCCCCGGTTTTTAAAATTAAAGTTTTTAAACATTAACTTTTTATTTGACATTTGGGGGAAAAAAGAGTTCGTATAAAATTTTAATGTTTAAAAAATTTTTCAAAAACTTTCCCATCTTTAAAGGGGTTTCAAAATTTTTTTTTTTAAAAATGACCCCCTTTTAAAATTTAAAATTTTACTATTCTATTTAAAAAGTTTTCCCAATTTTTTTTTTTTTTTAATTTATTCCCCCAAAAAAAAAAAAATTAAAACCCCCAAATTTAAAAACGCTACGTTTTTGATTTATCAATTAGCCATGAAATTTCACATATCGAAAAAATACATTTAGTCCAAATTTGGTTACTAACTAATTTAATTAAAACCCTTCGCTATACCCCCTATATTCCCTTTAACCCTTTTTAATTATAATTTTTTAACATAAAATTTATAATGTCTTTTCTTTTTTTCAGAATAACCGATTTTTTTTTTAAAAAAAATTTAAAAAATGTCAGTGTGGGGAAACCATTTGCGGATAGTCAAACTTTATAACTAAAATTATGAAATGAATAAACATACTGAATGATAATGGCTTTGGTTTTTCATTTTTTGATTAACCTTAAAGTCAGCAAAAGGGATGCTACAAAAAAAAATTTGAATTTTGGGAAGCCCTCCAGACTTTCTAAACAATGATAGGTAAAAAAAAATTAAAAAAAATTTTGGCCCCCAAACTTTTTTCTAAACTTGTTTTTCCAAAGTCAAAAAAAATTTTAAGGGGGTTAATTTAAACTAGCACCCTGTTCTGGAAAATATAAAAAACAATGTTCCCATTTTTTGCAGGGTTATTAAGCTTTTCTTATGAAAGAATACATACCAATTTTTTCCTAATTAAACCTATAAAAATTATTTTATATTTTATTAATTTTTTTGTGTGATACTATTGCTATTAAACACAAAA